>CABFOQ010025962.1:33231-64902 GCA_900660455.1 Gephyroberyx darwinii | reverse complement strand
TGTAGTTCATGACCTAGAGGAATATGGGCTATATACTGTGAGAAGGGAGAGGACTAAATACCAGCAGATCATGAGCATAATGCGGCCCATGGATCACCAGAGGATGTAGGATAGGAAACTGTGAATATTATGACAAATATCATATAAGATGTAACAAAAAAAACTTGAATTACAAGAATTTTTTACCGCTTCAGATGTGTCATAAAACTTTTCCGAGATCACGAAGGGCACATCATCCATGGCTGCAAAGAGGCAAGAGAAAAAAAAAACAAATGTTGAGCTGAAACACAAAAGGAAAATTACTTACTTAACAAAAAAAACAAAAAAAACACTATTCCCTCTCCTTGATCCTGAGTATTTCAACAAGACTAAACGCTGGATTATAAAATAGCAGCGCTATCAACATCCCCTGCCGCCCCCACACCTCCCCTTCTTCCCTCTATGGAAAGAAGATGAAAGGCTTTTTATTCTCTGTTGGATATGAGCACCTCCGCTCTCTCCTCCACCCGGCCCTTCCCACCCCTCTTCCAGTTTAATTACTCTTGATTATTCCTGATTTTGTCTTGTCTGAGAGATGTTCACCTCCAAAACAAAGACACACTCACACTTGCACAGAAAAGCGGAAAGGAGGGAGACAAAACATTCACCAGATATCAAATTTGCATGAAAATAAGCCTCCCTGTTCAGCTGGCAAAAAGTGGATTGAAATGAGGACTTGCCAAGAGCGTGGTGGTATAATTAGCATTTGACCAAACAAACGAGCTTCAACAGAGCTATAATTAAGCAGGCCTGTAATTAAGTGTATGCCCTTTATCATAATGATCGTGGTTAAAATGGTGTGATGGCTGCCAGTTGATTATTAATGGTGTAACCCTGTACTGCATGCATCCTGCACTGGAATCAAGGTGTCACGACTGTCAGGCTAGAGAGCAGCCCTTTGTTTATAAAATACATTAGGGCCCAAATTAACACAGGGTGACAGGGGACACAAAGCTTCTTGCTTCCAGACTGAAGGGAAAACTACAGCTGCTCGGCTTCATTATAAAACTCCAAATCTTGAGGCGCAAAACTTGCTGCCGTTGGCTTCGGCGAGAGCCCCGAATATCGGGAGGCCCAAGCTTCCAAGCGGTGTTCTTTTACCCACAGTCCATCAGGCCGCTGGCACAGGAAAAGGAACTCATAAATGTAAGCCAAAGCCGTTCATGAGTCACCGTTTTGGAACTGACGCTCTTTCAGTCTTTCCTCTTTGCAGCAATATTTAAAACTAGGAGATTTTTTTAAACATCCCTCATTTTGACACTTATGTGACTTGCTTTCCTTTCTAGGCTATTAGACAGATCCGTGGCTCTGCACTTTCCACATGAGTGTAGGACAATGTGATCTTTGTAATCAAAGTGTGACCCTCACCGTCACGACCGGAGGAAAACCTATTCTGTTTCTTGGCTCCCCAAACTACCATCTCCCACAGTAAATCTGCAGTATTAGAGAATTGCACGGACGGAGAGGTTTGCCCCTGGCCCCATTTATACTCACCCAAGGGCCATTCAATGCCCCAGCCTTGACACTGTAGTCGCTGCAGCACTGTTTAGCAGCAGCAGCTTTGGTTGTGGGGCTGCCTGGAGCAGCAAGTCAGGGTGATTGGGTGGATATGATGGCTTGTTTAAACCCATAACAACAAGTGAATAAACATGTGCTAGTGTGTCACTGGGAGCACCAACACCAGGCGAAGAGGTAGGCGGGGGTTGGGAGGGGGTACATTTGAATCAATACCCAGATGGGAAGCAGAGATTGTGGCTGTTGATGGATGTGTATGGCAGGAACAGATGAATGTTTGGATCTGAAGGCCAGAAAGTTTCTTTATTGTTCAAGGATTACATTTTAAACCAGGATTCTCACTTTGTATTCCTCCGCCATCCATACTAGAGAGGCTATCTCACATCCAGACAAATGGAGAGGCACAGAAGACAACTTGGTGCACTTGGTGGTAAGAAATGGATAGAACCCAGGGAAAAATCTGGAGGTGCAAAGGGCAAAAATAATGTAAATCTAATCTTCTGACCGGGAATCCCAGTATGAAGCATGTTGCAGCCGCTCAAATGGTCAGACTACAGTCCATTAACTCATGAGTGTATTGCAGTATGGGGAATTGGGTACTTATTTGGCATTTGGAGTATCTAAGTGCAGTCAATATTGAAGCATCTGGCTGAAATTTTGTAGATGATGATGATGATGATGGTGGTGGTGGTGAGCTCAGAGGTGGTGTTAAGTAAGGAGGATCCTGTGGCTTGAGTGATGGTAGTGTAAAGAACGGAGTCAGCACGGGCCCCGTGTGGATCATTGCCTTATTAATGGCTCCGTCAGGTGCGATGAGCAATGGCTGCATTGTCATCTCCAGCCCCTGGGCACAGATGAATGGCTGTTTCAGGGCGGGAAGGGCTCCCTCGTACGCTGGGCTGAGCACTAATCCCTCACTCTTCCATTGTTGGATGCACTCTCACCCAGGACTTCAGCAACACCACTCTCACCCATGCATTGCATTTCCAGGGCTCTAACACACATGGGCACACACGCACGCACACACACACACACACACAGAGTTGTGCTCAGACATTGACTGATTGAAAAATGTGCGTGGGTGATCGAGCATGCCCCATATTACCTGAACCACAACTCAAGAGTAACACCTTAGGAATGTTGATGAACTTTTATTTTACACTTCACTAATTCAGCAGAATTGCATTGATCTCTGTCTAGTATGATTACTCAGGTGAATCTGTCTCACGCCTGCATCTAGTGACAAAGTCACACACAGCCAGAGTAATAGCGCTAACAAATCTCATAACTGCAAGCACGCTAAATGTTCATACAACCACAGTATCTATTATATGTTTTGTGTTTGATTTGATTTCTATTGTTTAAGACCATTAAATACTAAAAAATAATTGCCAATCTATGCAAAAACATCCTTCCTTTATCTGGAATCTGGCATATTTCACATTCCAAACAATTGGATGTTGCCACTTCTCTCCTTCCTGTGTAGCAGCCTAGACATTGCACATATGCAATACCTTTCCTGTCGGTGTGACTCTCAATTTGAGATGGATTTTTTATGCAGGCCATGGAAATGCTATTCTAGTTGCAGACCCCTCTCTCTGTCACCTCTGCGGATAATGGTGAGTAGATGAACAGAGAGCTGGAGGAGGACCCCCTATGCCCACTCACAGCCCTTAGCCCCGCTCTGACATGAGAAATAGTGCCCAGCCCTGACAGCATCTCGGAGACATATTGTAGTTTATTTTGTCGCCCGGGCATGCCATCTGTGCCATTCCAATAGAGGGTGTGTGTTCAGGCTGCTGCAAGAGAGAGGGCGCGAGGCTCCTGGTCCCTCAGTAGCTCTGCAGCCACGGCAGGTCATTAGTCAAATTGCCTAATGAGAGAGAATACAAATGGCCCCCTACCCTGACAGGAGGAATTTTGGAGGTGTCAGAGCTCCTGACCCGTGCTATGAGAACAGATGATAGCGAGTTGCTATTTTCAGATTCTTTTAATGACTATGGCTCTATGAAACCCATTCTTTTTCTTTTATCTTTCTCCCTCTTTTTCAAGCCCTCCAGACAGAACAGTGAAGTTTGGGGGGGAAAAAAAGCTCTTCAATATACTCAAAATCTCACTTGGAAAAGTGAAAGTTTAACTTCTGAATTATTAAAATGTTTACTGGGGATTCAATTAGCATTATAAAGAGTGTATAACTTCGATACTAAAATAGACCACGCACTGAAATGATGTTGAGGATTTCTGATTATCTATTTTTATTTTCATTTCTGCCTGCTGTGTACAGCTTATTTCCCTAGTCTCACTGTAGTGTGTGCAAGTGGTTTTCTCTTCCAGTTCTCCTGACAGCCAATCAAGACACACAGTTACTTCAGAATAAAATACTCATCTCAAGACTGTCTTCACAAATGTGGGCAATAAGGGTAATCAAAATAAGAATAATCAATCAATAAAGGTTAAAATATAAATAATAAATAATAAAATACCTCTAAATGCTAATGCTATGAGTGTCTGTAGCTAGGTTGGCTGAGGGGCTGCAAAACACAACAACAAAGTCGGGTCATTCTACATGAGCTTGCCATTTTTCACCTTGAAAAGTATTTTTCAAAACCGATTATTTTCAGCGATTTTGTCCGAAAAATGTGATGTCCTACCTCTGTGATATCTTTTATTACTTTTTTAAAACAATATTTGTCAAGTGTATTGAATACATTGTCAAGTCTTTGACAAGCCCAAAATATAGCAAAATTCAATAACTGTACATAGAATAGAATGGTCTTTTTACTCTGAGTGTACTACATCACTTTTGCAATGCAAACATTTATAACCACAAACCTCAGCACATGCTGTTTTCAAAATAAGTAACAAAAACAGAATCATGGCATTGATGTCCTCTGTTTTATTACAGTTTCACAAATGTTAAAATTTGACTTGTTTTTCCATCTTTACCAGAGGGATGCAAAATGGCAAGCTTATGTACAATGACCCACTTATTTTTCCATCTGTGACAAGCAGTCCTTGAAATCTGGTTGTGGGTAGGGAGCCAGGAGGCAGTCCCAGTCGGGCGCTGGTCCATCAGTCTTCCAGAAAGTGGGCAGAGCCAGCAGCACCTACGGTGAGTTGGCCACAAACACTGATGCATAACACAGAGTGATTTGAGGAGGTGTGTCCATGTGTGATAACTTCTCCAATATGGGCACTCATGCTCCACCATATTAGCTGGAAATTACCTTGTGCCTATAGGTAAGCTATGTAGAAAAGGCTATTTAATACTGGTCATTTGGTATAATACCAACACTTTCACTGAGCAACAGAGAAAATGTTCAAAAGGAACATAGATATTGCTGTCAATGTTTGAGAAGCACTGGGAGAGCTCTTAGTGATGGCAACTATTGAGAACCATTATGAAATTAAATGGACAATCAGACTTTAATCAGTAGCACAGTGTCTTTTAAGACAGTGCCATGGCACTGGCATTGATCCCCAGCTGTGGCTGCTGGTAAATGTGCAGCAGAATGTGTGTGTATAAATGGGGTACGGCTCTCTGGACAAGTGTAAAAGCTGGCAGAGGGCTGACAGTAAATTGCATGTGCCGGATGGGACACAGCAGAAGGCACAATTACACAAATCCCCTCTTAATTAGTGGTTCTGTGGGCAAAATAACCCGTAATGATGCGAGGGATGTGGCGAGCCCCAGAAATCCTAACAAGAAACACTCACCAACACTGGAGACTGGGTCATATGGCCCTGGTTCCCCTGAAGTAGTGACTGACATGTGATCTGTTTTGATCAGTGCAGCTGTAGGAGATGATTCCCATGCTGCCCTGCTCCCCCTAAACCCCTAGCCCTCGCTGAGCTACTTGCCCTCTGGACTGTGGGTAAAGCAGCAGGCCCTGTGTGGTTGTGGGTGGCATTATTAAGTTTTCCATGCTCACAGTACCAGGCAATGTAAAGTGGCATCTCACACGGTGAGTAATGAACTGTGCCAGAGCGGAAGCAGGAGGGATGACAGCCAAAGAGGCCTCCTTGGCAGCCACTAACCTGGGCATCCACCAATTTATCATCCCCCAGAACCAATCCACCAATGCCGTGCTGCCATTTGTCATTAATTATGCTAATAAGGACACCATTACTCTCCTGATGAAACAGGCGACTGTACAATGCCTTTACAGTTTGATACATATGCATTTTGGTTATTAGTTATATGAGGATTAGTCGACATTGGAGGGGTATTTTCCATTCCATAAACAAAACTGCTGTACAATGTACTGTGCAATGGAAATACCACTTAGAGATAAGCCTAGGACTTTGTTGTACAGACTAATTGACCCTTGTCGAATCACAAAGGAACAGTTTCTTAATCATGCTATTTGCCTTGCTCCTTAACATGGCCCCGTCTATGTAAAGAGGCTGATCTGCTTGAACTTTTTTACAGCAGACTTCATGGCTCTCAAAAAAACAGTCTGAGTAGAACTATTTAATATAGCTTCTGGGAGCCCCAGATGCCCTTTTCCAAAACGACTTCATTCCCAGAATCTCATTGTGCTTTCTAAATCACACCACAGTATGTATTAGAAGATCATTAATTACAAACTTAACAAGTCAGCAGAGCCATTAAAAGATCTTTAAGGCATATTTGACCATAAATCTCCTTAAACTATATTTAATGACTGGATTTTTGTGAAATATTTTTTATCAAGTTCTAATTAGATGTGTAATAACAAACCCTGCTGTACATGGGGCAAATGAGGGAGCCGTGACAGGCTCATCCATTGAGGCTGTCCACGTCTGGACACTGAAACTAATGGAGCACTGCTTCTATCTCAGGGATGGATAGAAAGCAATGAGGGATGAGACTCCAGAGTCCAGTCTGGTCTGCAAATGCAAAGCTATTCAAAGTCACTTATTTGACTGTGATAAGGGTCCAAAAATGCCTGAGGGCTTTGTGGCCCCAGTCAAAAAATCTATTATGAATCATATATGATCGGTCCCTGAATACTGTGGCTGAATCCCACTGGGATCTACCACATTTTGCAACCTGGATAGTCAAATAGGATTATCAGCAGCATATACGTACGATAAACATCAACAGGGTTTACACAAAAAGTAGGATTTTTCTGTCAGAATCCAAAAGTACTTTTGACTCAAGTAATATATACAGTATATAAAACGAGTACATACTCATAGGCGTAGATTTGTGGTGAGAAAGGGGTACATGTCCCCCTCAATATTAGGAGAAGGATGAATTGTCAGGGCCAATTATTTCTGCCTCAAATGCATACACTGACTGTCTTTACTCTGCATCTTTAGCACAGTTGAGTTTTACCGATGCTCTCGTTGGGATCGGCTTTGGTCACAAGAAAAGGTGGCCCTTCTGTCAGTTTTGATGCATTTAAAGGCATTTTGACAAAAAATAAGACTGCTAAATTTCACATTTTAATTAATGTTTGCCCTTCAGATAATTCACTCTTTCTCATACCCCCATGCTTTTCTCATGCAAACATCTATCTTTGTTTCAGTCTTGCTGATGAAATGAGGGAAAACACAATCCCATTCAGGCTACTACTATGCCCATAGCGTGTCAGTGTGATTTGCTGCCCAGGGTTTGATTCAGAGTGTGCCCCCCCCCCCCCCTCCACAAAGTTGAAATGAATGCCCTTGTACATAAGACACAGCTATTTCAATATGGTAAATGCAAGGATAATTAACGCATGAATATGATTTAAGGCAAATTTAAACAAGCATGAACCATTGTCTACTTTACAAATCATCAAATCATTCATAATAAATTCACCACACATTGATAACACATGTTGTTACCAGCAGTAAATAATTTTGGGACGTGGTGTGTGTATGCATGTATGCGTGTCTGTGTGTATATGTGTTTCAATATTATTCTAGTGCTGAACCTCTCTCTCCGTCTCTCTCTCTCTCAGTCTTTCTCTCTCTCTCTTTTGCCTTTATGCTGACCACAGGAATAAAGAAGCAAAATGCAGGTTTTAACAGCGTTCCTTTCATGTCTTGATGCAAGCTTTGGCATTACTTCAGACATCAAGATCAGTTTCACAGAAATCCCGTTCCATCTAAAGTAAAAGCTCTGCAGTAAATCCACCCATACCTCCCCCATAACACTTCCATAAATGATTCATTCAGCTCAATTTAGCTGATGCAAAACAGAATGTTAGTGAGTTGTGGATGGAGCCCAAGCTGCAAGTGGAGGACCAACCACACTGCTTAGTAATTTCATCAATCCCTGGGAGAGGACGAGAAAGAGAGGCGAAAAGAGAAAGAGAGAACGACATACAGTAATAATAACTTTTGTGTCACTATCCAGAGGTCGTGTTTTTTAATCCCTCAGCCTAAAGAATTGTGTTATTCTAAAATATAGCCTCAGCAGTGCGGAAGCAGTTGAGATCCATCATGGTTTGCGATAAGAGCCGGCTGATCTCCCCCCTCTGCACAGCCTCGCCCAGAACTACACAGGGAGATAAGATGGAACTTTTGTTTGAAACCTGATGAGAACCCTCTTAATGAAAGTGCTAGGCCAAAAATAATCTTTTTTCTCCGTGTTAGTCAATCAAAAAATGGTGTAGTTGGGGGAAAAAAGAGGAGAAAGAAAGTAATTTTGCATAATCAGTGAGCACCATCTGGAACAATTAACCAAATTCCACAGAACTCAGAGGATCAGTCATATTGGCTTATTAAAGATCCAGAATTATACAAGTAATAAATCCTTGGAAAAACGAAGCGTACCCCTGCCTGTCACGACTATTTTAACTTCAAATACAGTGGAATACTTGATAAGGCTGAAAAGAGGAGATTAATATATGCAAATGATGTGGAGCATTTAAAAGCCCCCCAACAACTGTCTCGTTTTTTTTCCCTGTCTCTTATTACGGCGCTTTATGTTTTATTCATACACCAACTCACCTGTCATTTCATAAGCTATAATATTATGAGGGTATTATTAAACAGCATAAAGTGGCGCTTTAATTGGAAAGCTCCGTTGCATTTTCCAATTATTTGCAGCAAATTAAAAGCAGATGCACATAGTTTAATAAGAATTCTAATATTGTTTCCTGAAAATCAAAAATCATTGTCATCCTGCCAAGATATTTTGCAAACCCAAGTTAATTTTGAGTCTGCTATTTTTCTCCTCCTCCTCCTCCTCTCTAAAGGATGAACTGTCTCGTGTCTGTTAATTGAAGTTCTTCTAATGGATAGGGAAATAATTGCTCTCCATATTATGTTAGATCAGGGCCAATGTCAGGATCTATTTTTGATTAATGCCATAGATATGTAAATTTATTACTTTTTATTAGGTTTACCTTTTTATCAGCCGGATGTCTGCTGAATACTATATGTTGTTTCTTAGGTGATAATGAAGAGAGACTGCAATGCAACAGACTGCTCCTGTGTGTCACACAGTGTTGCTTAAATCTGTTATACACTCGCACTGGAAGGGAAAGGGAATGTAAATTGTTCACCACCTTTAACCTATTTTTACGTAAACAATGCCTTGTTTAAATAAATGCATGCTTATTTTAAATGATGTGTAAAAATAACCTGCTCCTCTGTCATTATATGGATAATACATCTAATTGGCAAAGCGACTTGGCATGGATCGAACCGACACCAGCGGGGAGAAGAAAAAAGGTTGGAGCTGCTGTGAAAACTTCATAACTTTTCAAATGAGCTTGAACTGTCAAGTGAGAGAGGGCTGCAAAATAAATGTGAATTAGTTTTTAATATTCTGGTAATAAATGTCAAAGCGCCTGCACATCACATCTGTACATGATGTGACTGCCGATGACAGATTTCCCAGACATGTTACCTCTCCTCCCCTCAACTCGCTCTTTTTTTGTGTTGGGGTTTTTGTTTTGTTGGGAAGTGACGGAGGGTTTAATCAAGAAAGCAGGCAATTCATCAATCCTAAAGAAGGCGCCTGTACAACCCTGACAGAGCGCACATGGTTTTAGACCAACTCGAACCTGGCCAGCTGTCAACCCACACACACACACACACACACACACGCACGCACGCATGCACACCTACGCGCACTCACACACACACCAGAAGCACCACCACCACGCTAACAATTAACACAAATAGGCTGTCGGCTACGACCTCACACTTGGTCTGCAGGCTATCACATTGTTAATGAAGGGAAGTTGCGTTCTCTCACATTCACAATGTGAGGCTGTAAGGTTGACGAGTACACAGTCTACTGCAATAGAGCCAGAACCTCCTCAGGAGAACTCCATTAGAGGTTAGATCCTCTTTGCTTAAAATCTCACAAACTGATGAAGAGACAGAAACAAAGGTGGAGAAAATAGGGACTGTGTGTGATTACAGAGGGCAGTCTCTGGAGATAAATGACGATTGCTGGCAGCGCACTGTATCTGCATGTTCTTCACTGTCACTCAAACCCCGTCCCAATGGAGGAATTGCACACCAAATGCCACAAACCATTCGGCTGTGTGTTAATGTCTACTCCTTCAGGGGAGCACTTTGCACTACCCTTACTAATTTATAGCACGACTGTCATAGCAACACAATGATGTATTAATCAATTTCTGATCAATTATTTTCATATTTTTAGCATAACATAACACAGTGAGCGGTGTCATACTGAAAACAACCGCACTGAGCAATTTGAATTGAGAATGACGGAAATGATTGAAGAGCCCTTATAGAGTGCATCTACATCTTTTAACAAAACCAAAACAGTATTTTTTTTTTTTGCATTTAATTAATGTTGTTCAACACCAGTATAGAAGGGCAGGGTGTAACATGGATAACTGGGGTAGCTATAGCTTGGGTGTGCCTCTGCTGGGGAAGCAGGAGGAATCCTCACCACATGGTGTCTCTCTCCAGCTGGATAAAACCTGCCCGCCTCATTCACCTCGTCTGGATCACACACTCTTAAGACTAAACTGTCTCAGCCAGCTCTGACTGTATGGGCCAGGCTATCAAGCTAAGCTCTGCTTCCAAATGAATTAGCCTTTCTCCTGTTTTAGTCATGGAGTATTGTAGTCGAGTTTCTTCTTAACAAAGGGAAGGGAATTCGCCCAGCGCGTGTACAGTACAGATGTAAGTATGGCATGTGATGAATCATCTTTGACAGCTGTTAAATGTTCTCTTGAGTGTAAAGCTGAGCTCCTCTGGGGAAGCCACGTTCACTCAGATAAGCACGGCTCTGTACAGTACCCATCAGCGAGGAAATCTAGACACAGAGCATTTGTAGATCAAGTACCAGAGGAGCTGTGTCTACACACAGGTGGAGATTAAACCGTTTGTAGAGGCATGCAGTTCCATGTAGAAAACACAACTCATGGATAAATAAATGTTACCCAGCCTGTTATACAAATTCATAGGTCAAGGCCCTTTCTTAAAGTAAGTTAGCTTAAAGTAAGATAAAATAAACTGGAGTAAACTGTTAAATGGCTATCTTGTCTATACAGAGACTATCATAAATTATATTGAGTCATATACATTTAAAGTGCAGACTGTTTACCTGACATGGTGTAGGTGCCACTGCTCTGCTGCTCATAGTCAGGCCTGCTCATGGTCCTCCTGGGGGGTTGGTGGCCAGAAACAAAGCAAATGAATTAACTAATTCATCTGAAGAGGTGAAATACAGTTAAAGTTAAACCGTGCATCAGCTGCCCGGGGTCTTGACTGGACCTTTAACAGGAGTTGGGAGTAGGACCTTGTTAATTCTGGCGGAACTGAGAGATTGTATTATTCAAGGGAAGTCCTGTTTTTACCTTCCCACAGCCTTGTATTACAGCAAACAACAGGGAATGCACTTTGTGGGCAGTTGAAGTTAACAAACCATATAAGATTGAAATCCTCATCAATCAAGCTATCATGAATTACACCCTGTGACTCACCCCCACCGATCAATAAATCCACAGCAAGCATGAAAAAAAAAAAAAAAAAAAATCAGCGCTTCAAGAGAGCTGCATAATGTGACATGCTTTGAAGGTGAAATGAGCTCCGAAATGACATTATCAAACAAATTATCTTATAATGATAATGCAAAGCAAAGTACTTGGCAATGCAATTAGAATGGGGATAGCTTTGATTAGAGGATACACAGGCACAGGAGCTTGTTGTGAAAGAAAGAGAACAAGGTGTAGAGCAGAGGAAAAGAGAATACTGAATGGAACAAGACACGGCAGATAGATTGTGGAAGTTTGAGCAAGTTTGAAGTTGCAAATAATAAAAGTGCTTTGAGTGTCCATGATCTTTATTTGGTCTGTTTATGGATAGCATAATCAATCTCAGCCTGAGGTGGGGTGTAAAATCTAAATTCTTAAAATTTAAGTCTAATGGC
The DNA here is from genome assembly GCA_900660455.1 of Gephyroberyx darwinii. Lineage (NCBI taxonomy): Eukaryota > Metazoa > Chordata > Actinopteri > Trachichthyiformes > Trachichthyidae > Gephyroberyx > Gephyroberyx darwinii. Next base: position 53,009 of record CABFOQ010025962.1, on the reverse strand, counting down.
AGATCTGCATATAGAGGGTGATGGTACTGTGCATGAGTTGTGGCTTTCACAGCCTTATCTCTTTGGATGAGATAAATAAATGCAATAATTTCCATCAAGAGCAATAAAACAAGACTTCTGACAGGCTGTGGTATTTATGAGCTGAAGCCTGCAACTCAGATTTATTTGCAATGAAAGGGTCGACTTTTCTCCTCCTCATTTACATCAGCATTTGGCCATGTTAAATCCAGGCCAATGGTGAATTTTTAAAAGGTTGGCATCAATCTTGTGTAAACGATTGCCACATTCAATGAAGACTTTTTTTTTTTTTTACCTCGCAAAGGTTGATCCCACTGCTGAGAAAGAAAGGTACATATCTTTCAAAGCATTGCGACACTCCATAAACAGTGATAAACTGGAGGGAAATGGTTTGGATGTTTTCAAATAAAGCATCTATCTATCTGTCTGTCCGTCTAAATGGATGAAATTGGGAGTCGTGTACAAAAATGTAACTTTCATCAGCTTTTCAAATAAGCGTTCTGTAAAATAATTATACTCTCTCCATATGAATGATAGAGAAAGTAGCACTTAAATCATGAAAAATCTGAACCGAGTGAAACCAGTAAAGTGTATACATAAAATCCTTTGCAGGCAACCTCCAGGGCTGCCATACCCATCTGTTTGAAACAGAAAACTGTCTCAATCCAAATTTGATGTTTCCTAAATACAATTTTAGGTGCATTGGTGAGGGTAACATATGGCAAATCAATTAGAGAACAAATTCTTAAAACAAAACATGGCAAGTGCATTGCTAATCAACAGCAGTGGTTGGGCTCATATTATGTTGGCCACTGGAGTTTTGACAACAATTAATCCTCATTTCAGACAAGGAGAGCCATATTGACACATATTCCTAATTTGAATATTCAATTATAGTGTAGTTCCTCATCAAATTACTGTAAATCTGGGAACATGGCCTAAAAGATTTACGTAATTAAAACTCCTGATCAAGAGTCTTTTGGGCTCATGAAATTTGTGTTAGCTAAAATCACATTAGTGCAGCAATGCAAACCAAGGCACTAAGCATTGCTTGATGACATGAATTGCAGGTCGAGAGAGTTTCTATGGTGCTCTTTCATATGCTGATCCACGTGGAATAAGGAAACAAAGTTGTCTACTTAAAAAAAGAGAGAGAGAGAAGCAGTGTGAAACAGTGGGGACAGACGAGTGGTAGTCTGTAGAGAGGCAAGATGAGGATGAGAGTAATATCACTGAAGAGCCAGAGCTGCGATACAGAGAGTTGGAAGCTCTTGTTTTGACACACATCCAGCCTTTCCCGTGACAACGTCTCCACACCTTCCTCTATGTGCCGACAGTGCTGCTTTGTGGGAGCTGCTTTCTCACCCGTCATTATCCTCCTTTAAGCTCGGTGTCAGGTGTTGAAAAGTGTATCTCTCTGAATTCACTGGCAAATCATCGAACAGTCTGAGCCCATCAGATCTTGGCCGATCACTCTATCATTTATGACACCATTCTGCATCCCTTTGCTTGATCTGGGATACTTTTGCAGCTTTTGGAATACAACAAAATAATGAAGAAGGGTGCGCTAAAAATGAATGCTTTCCAACATTTCAGACGGGCTATCCGTCACACAGCACACTGACAGTGTCTCTTTCTCTCAAGTGGCGTGCAGTCAGAATTGCTGGTTAACCAGCGAGCAATGAAGGCAGATACAATACTCCTGCAGAGCTGCAACAATGTGTGGAGTGTCACAGGCAGAAGAGAGGGCAATACAACATGTATTGATATGCATGCCAATCCTGACACTGATAACTTTCTAGGCTTCACATGTTAAAGAAAACAGCAGTTACGCAATGAAAAAAGATACGTGTCCTTGACATTTTTTATCGTTGGACCGTTTGATTTAAAAAGTGTCCATGTGTACAATAGGCTATTATTCTAAGAGAAATGTCAAAAACCTTGATTCTGAAAGGAGGAAAAGAAATTGCAATATTAGGACATGGCTAATTTATGCTACCAGTCACTGTAGAGGTCAGATATCAGCCTCAGCAATGACAGTTTTATCAGGAGAACAAATGGCAGTGTTGGCCAGGAGAACGAAGGGGGGTACTATAGTGGACATATTAAAAGGCTGACCGGATGGTACAGGTTTTCCACATTATGAAGTCAGGAAGTGGAGATATGGTCTTTCTTGACAGGAAGCAAGCCAAAGTGGTTGACACCAAACTGAAGCCATGAATCAAACTGGAATGGTGTCGCTGGTGGAAATGCTTTAGACAAACCTGATAAAGAGCATTTGAACAACAGACTGCTGTGGTTGTCTATGGCAGCACTTAGTAGCTGAATGATGCAACAGCCTTAGCCAATAAGAAATAACAGAACTCAACTTTTGGGATTTTTCTCATTTCAACTGAATATTTACATGGTAATTTATATGTTGAATAGCCTTGAGGTCATGAAACCTGAAGCCTGCCAAATTTCAAAAATACAAAGAATCCGAGACAAACATATATATATTTTTTATAAATAAACTAACTAATTTTTACAAATAAATCAACTGACAACAATGATAATGTGTAAGAGGCATAAAAACCAATACCATACTCTGGATTTAATCGCTGTATTACATAGTGAATAAACGCCTCATGATGCCATATCCAACAGTTGCTGTATATTGCAGCTCTATATGGCTGACTTGTGGTTTACGTTTGTACACAACTCTAACAAGCTCCCGCTGCCTGAGGCAACTTAACATTTGAGAGAGATCATCACAGCATTCAAAATTATAAGGGTCATTAAAAATTTACACGGTATTGACTGTATTTAAAACATCTTTTCCACTGACTGTAAAGGGCACTTAAATTTAAGAGGTGCTATTCTCCAAAGGCCATAAAGTTATTATAGATAGCCCCAAGGAGGCACGGAGGAGAGAAACTTCACATGCTGAATATAAATAAAGTACAGCCGAGTGATGCTGCAAAGACAGAAACATCAAACTACTGTATTTACTTAAGCAATCACTGACTGTTGAGTAACTGTTTATGAACCGCTGTGTCGAGCCCTCTAGTCTGTGACTTTGAAAAAAACCCAGAAATATTTATGGCTGTATGTATGGCCGTCTAAAGCACGGGTAACCACACAGAAAGGATGTCAGTTTGAAAGATAAACAGCCAAAGAATAGGCACTGTCTAAATTGGCAAGAGCTTCTTCTGCCCACAGTACTGTCCTTATGTGTCGGTGCATTATGGATGGAAATACACTCAAAAGAAGACTCTCATACTGTGGCATGAATTTTAATGTTAATACAAAAACAGGAGCCTATGATCTCAGCAGGCATCAGGAGGGGGTGTGAGTTGCTTCGAGGTGCAATTTATTCTAACCCCAACGCCTCACCAACTTGAAAGTGGGCTTCAAAAGAACGGAGGATTACCGATAACGGTTGCAACGGGGTATCTGGCCTAAGCTCTCGCCATTATTTCTAGACATCAAAGATTATTGACCATCTACTAGCAAAATATAGATGATTCACAAAACTCTCAGTTCTACTCCATGAAATCATAGTTTCACTTTGAACTTACTTTTTGCCTTCATGACTCACCATGTATCGTTCTTATCCCACTGAGTTGCCATTTGGGCAGTGGCTCAATTTTAAATACTCCTGTTGGCATTCACTACTCTGGCCTATGCTGTGGGTTTTAAGTGGTTTTTACTCAGCCCAGCACTTGATGGCGAAGCGCAGCACTTCAAGCTGGCAAACCCACCGGTGCCTGTGCCAAGCTTCCCTCTCCGCAGCGCTGCCACACCAAAGGAGTCTCAGTTGTTTATTTACAATTTGCTGTGGAAATCCCCCAGTTCTTCATTGCGATAAATAATTGAGCTGTTTGATCTGGACACAGTACAAAGGGCTGTGCTCCTTCTCTCTGGGCCCCAGGCAGAGGAAGCCTGAGCAGCTGAGAAGAGGGGGGACACTCCAGCATGGCGGAGATCTCCTCCCTTCCTCTGCAGCTGTCTCTCCCTCTCCGGGCTACATCTCTTCCTCTTTGTCTGCACAGTACAACACTCCTGTCACCGCAGTCAGAGAGCGACCTGCCTCTGCCTCCTGGGACACACCACAAATAGCAGGAGTTTAGCCCTCATTGAACTCGTGTTCTTGTTCACGGGATCCTGTCTAGTTATCCTGTCTCTCCAGTGCATCCTCGCTAGCTCTTTGTCCAGCCACAACCTTTAGTCCAGATTGCCCAGGAATAATCAATTGCTTGTGTCTGCGTTGTCATACACACAGTACCATCACGGCAACACCAGAGTGCGTCGGGTGTGCAATAAAAATGAGGCAAGAAAGAAAGTTGAACTTGAGGAGACACCGCTGAATAGTCTAGAATGTCATTTTGAAAACTTTACCTTGCTGTGTTGATTTGTGTGTCACTGGTCGGTGTACTGGAGTCTCTCTGTGATGACTGATGCTGCAGGACATCTCCCATTCGATACCATATCCCCATATTGTTTAACTCACTGTGTAAAGATACATCAACTCAAAAACAGTGTGTCACACTTAGTTTAAACATCATGCAGAACAAAATGGATTTTGAATTGTCAGTGAAAAGTTGTTTGATCATTTCGGAAGATAAAAACAATAAATTGACTCCCAGGACCAAACAACTCACCCTATACAAGTGTAGTTAACAAGATGGTGCTTGGACCTCCCAATGATCTGAATGTCATAAACAGCAGTCTTGGCAGCTGCACGAGGGCTGAGCTTTACACAGAGCCTCCTCTTCCTCATGGCAGTCTCCTCTGATGAGGAAGATAGACAGGAGGTCGTCAAGCAGAAATCAGGTGCCGGATATTTAACTCACTTCTATCTAAAAATCTACATCCTTTTTGATCTTCTAAGAGGAATACACATTCACAAATCCCACTTTTTTCAGATGTCGCTATTTAGTCATTACCAGTCTCAGGAAAACAGATGAACTAATATCACTTTCTGGGTGACTTGCTGTGCTCAAAGGAAAATGACTGGACAATAGAAAGCCACAAAATCCACATGTGTTATTATCATTTTCATCATTTTAGTAGGTAAAATGACAGAAGCAAGTGAACCCTCCATCAGCTATAGTGCACAACAGGGATTTAAACTGGATATGCTAGATAGAATCTCATACATAATGTCACATGTATACATTAAACATGGATTCACATAAAGTAATAAAACATTAAATTACACCATAGCCAAACAAAACATAATCTCTTTTCTTCATTCTGGCAAAAAAAAAAAAAGCATTGCCATGCTTTCCTATATTGCATCTGTGCCTCGCTCATTTATTTCCCCAGCAGCACTAGAAAGTGCTGTGTAAATGCAATGATAATAAAAATAATAAACAAGCTGTCCTCACTCCCCACACCAAAATATTATTACATTTCCAAGGCATGGATAGTGAGGGGGAAATACATAGCACTCAAAAAGCACTAAAGCATTGGGGAATGCATTTCATTAATATTAGATAACCCCCATCCACTCGTCCTCTCCCCAAATAAATACATAAATAAATAAGCCCCTCATAAAGAAAAGCACAGCTCCAGCTGAGATAAACAATGACTCATGATTCTCTTCTCTTGTACCTCCAGGGCAAAATGTTTATTTTATTCCCACAGACTACCATAAATTAAGCTAACCTGCACCCATAAAACATTCACTATCTCAAGCAAAGCTGCCCCAGAGGACCTCCGCATAAGCTGGTTTGAGAGTGAAAACAAGAAGAGGGGAAGTGAGCTTGTGGCTTGTATCGAACTTACTTGTGTCCACTGTTTCTTGTACAGGTGTGAAGCCCTCTGGCAGTGTGTCCTTAATGTCAATCAGCTTCATGTCCACAACAATGTCGGCTTGCTGGCTCTAACAGGACACAGGCAGAAGATTTCCCATTGCATTGCAAATTCAACTCTTAAAGGACAGAGAGCAAGAAAGAGAAAAGGTTGCTCTTTTTTTTGGAGGGGTCGAGAAAGAAAATGTTGAGATAATGGATTCAGTGATTTACTAAAAGCTTGGGAAGTCGATAAAGAGAAGGGTTGACAAAATAGCGGAAGTAATTATTCCCTAATAGCTTTTTTCTTTTTTTTCCCCCAATGAGAATGCATCTGTGAACTTGTAATCATTCTCAACCTTTGGAGAGAAGCTGCGGGATGATGTGAGACAGGCCAGGCAGCCTGATCAACAGAATGGGACTGGTTAAAAACAATCAGGGACTCTGTAGTTGACATTTTCAAGCATGACTCTCCCCTGCCTCCCATTACATTTTCATTTTTTGCCATAATAAATTGCAATAATACACAGTGGCAGTGGAGAGTAGGGCGAGCGAGCTGTGACTTGATGCGTCCAAAAGGCTGGATTCCACTGCTACAGTTGCCGACAGTCATTACCATTAGACACATTTTTTATTCATAGTTTTTATACTGACTTAAGGAGGAATATGGATGAATGTTATTACTATGCATGGAACCTTTTTAAGTTTTTTTCCCCTTTTGCTGGAGAGATTTTTCCCATCAGGACCTGACAAAAGGGCTATCTACCTCCAACCTAGAGTATGATAAATCACAAACTATTTACTTCCCCTCACATAATTCAGGGGCTAATTTTACAGAATCTGTTTTTGTCATAGACAATTACAGTGGGAGCCCCATTGACTGGCAGACAAAATAGCCTTTGTTGATGGCTCTGTCATGTTTTATTTGTGTCAAAGTCTTTAAAACAATGTGGACACACATTTTAAGATAATATACAGGAACTAGGGGAGGCTATCTGTGTAGCTATATACTAAACTGAGAACCAGATTGAGCTCAGGCAAGAGTCAGCCAGTGCAGAGGTGCCTGGATTTTAGACAACATCAAGGAAAGACTTGATTGATCTCTAGAAAATGAACTGATGCTAAATATACTAGGAGCAATTGGAAATAATGAATAAATGAATATACTGTCAGGAACAGTAGTAGAGTAGAACAGTAGTACATGAGCTGAGGTTAGAGAGCCTCGGAAGGACATCAGGATAACGCAGGAGCTGTAGGTAGGTGTATATTACTACAGAGCAGCCATGCAGCAATACAGCAGCAGTGTGACAATGAAGCTATGAGTAGATGAAGTCTTCCTTCTTTCAATATACAAGTAATATAAGAAAGAAAATCACTGTTCAGAGACTAACCAATCCAGAGTCTAATAGAGCAACGCTATTGGCCAGCGAGAAACAAACCTACTAGCTATTATACTGTAGGGAACATTCAAAGACCACTCAATTCACAATTCACTGCTATTCAAAATATAGGAGCTCTATTTACAGCCATATTGAAAGGGCCTTTTGATGTGACATCTCCTATAAAAAAAGTATTTTCATATTCAAAATTTCAATATTTTGCATCAACTTTGAAGAATCACTGGTTGGTAGCTGAATTCTCTATAGGGACGTGGTTAATTGAATAAATTGGAATAGTTAAGATACAGCTCATTGTTATTTCATGAATAACCATAAATAATATTCTCTGGAGGACCCACAATATGAAAAATATATCTCACTGAGGTATTATTCATCAGGAATATGCATGCAAATACATAATACAAAGTTCCAAATTTATTTGGCATTGCTGGCCTTTTTCAACTCAGGGAACATTAGGGGACTTTCAGTGATCAAAGTGCTGCACAGATATATCCCAAAGCCATTAAAAAGTGTGCTAACCCGTGGCAAAAAAGACGTTACAGATGAGGTGTTGCTGAAGAATGCATAGGGAAAGGAAGTTTACATTTACACTTACAGTTTTTCTTGTGAAACAGAGGTAGCGGGTGACCTTGGATTTGAATAAGCCGTCCTTCCACAGGTCGGCATCAGAGCCATCTGTTGTTTGTGCAACCTACATGAAAAAAGAGAGAGAGAAAAAAACAAGGAGAGAAAAAACATGCATGAGGTGGGATAAAGTTAATGTATGTATGCCATGAGCGTGTTGCTTTTGCCTCTTCCCTTGCATACTAGCCTTAATTAACGCTTGCCTGCACTAGCGCTCCATCTCATTAGTGCTCTGTGTGGGTAAAGGAGTCTTAGCCTCCAAAAAAGGTGGCTAAAAATATCATCCCTTGGGACCAGGCTGATTAAAGATGCCCTGACAAAGATCTGCTCTAATAAGGAAAACCAAACTTCATTGTGCTTCTGTGGGAATGTGAGGATTATATTTGGTGAAAATGTGGAATATATCTTTTTAAAAACCTACTGTGGTATCCCTTGAGCTTCCACAGGACAGATGTCCTCCTTTTTGAAGAGGTTTTATTTTGATATTGTTATTGTTTCCGTGTGGAATTTGGAGATACTGGTAAACTGAGGACATTGTGCACGTGCACCTTGGTTTAATTTCACTACTCCTGTGTGGATTATTTAATGATACAATTCTTCTAAGAATAAATTACTGAAGATTAAAAGCAAATTCATGTGTGTACCTAAATAAATCTAAATCCAAAGAATTGAACAGCTTGTCCTCATAACGTAGGCTCATTCATAGTAACAATACAATAGATTGCATCATATTGATAGCCTCAAGTCAAGCTCAAGGTCTTATAGAACGCTACTGTGTGGAAATGTATGTATGCGGGTAGGAATGATAAAGCAAAACATAACCTGCATACTATAGCGCAGACTCTTCCATCGTTCGAGCAAATATGCTTGGCTGAAACGTCATGTTCCATTGGCTATCATGTGAGAATCACCTAAATAACTGCCAGACTTATTTTCTGAAGGGATCCTTTACAAAGAAGAGTCAATCTAATGAGGTTCATTCAAATGAAGAAGTCATAGATCTCTGCACCCACCCACACACATTACCCCCTTGACAATAATGATGAATGACCCCGGTGACTGGGTGGGGGAAACATGGCATGGAGAGATTCATGCAAAACCACCAGTCAGTAGATGGGATGAGAGCGGGGACTAGAGAGAGGAAGAGGGATAGATCGTGGATTGAGAGAGAGAGAAAAAGCCGGAGATGAGCAGAGAGGGATTGTGGGGCGTCTCAAACAGCAGTGCCGTGAAAGGTCCCAGAAGGAGCCTATACATCACCAGCCTCCCTCTTCCTTACAAGACAACCCGTCTTGGCCACTTTTTCCAGGTCAGTAGCCAGCGCATCCTGTCAGCGTAAACAAAGGGCTAGCTTTGTGAAACCCAAAGTCAAGTTGAGGAGTAACGAGGGCACGGTCCTCCTAGGAGGCACCTCAGGCATCATGCTGCCACAGCCCCCGGCAGCAAGGATGCAACGCAGCTTGAATGTGAAACGCCAAGTGATGAGCCACAGCCGAAAAGGTGTAAAGTAAAGTTGCAGTGGCTCTTCTCTTGTACTTCCAAAGTCTGCAATTGTCTGGCTCCATCTTCAGACAGGACTCAATAAAAACAAAGCTACATGTCTGATAAAAAGAGATATCACAGCTCTGACTTGAAATCCACCTTTGAAATATGATCGTATCATGTTGATGAGAGGGCGGATAGGTGCACTTTTGATTTGAAGCCCACCCGACAGATTCGACTGCCAATTCCTAAAATCGTATGCTTACAGTGATCTGAAAGACTGCTATGAAACAAGTCTTCAGGGGGTGCTGTGTATTCCTATGAAGGATCTCAGGAGACAGACACCACTAGTGACTTAGTATGAGGCACTGCGAGGCAGAGCTGAAACAAAAAGGATATAAAAGGCATGCAATCAAGGATCTCTGGGGATTGAGACCAGCTGGAGAAAAGATAGAGTCACGGGAAACAAGCCAGTCCTTCCAAAGAAAAACATGAAAATTGCTGCTTTGGATCTTATCTTGCAATAGAAGATAGATAAACTGACTTCTGGCTCTATTAAACAACTACAACTGCATTACTTTGAAAAAGTTCTCCATCCTAGGTACCACCTGCTCCTCATAAAAAAAATATTATTATACCGACTTCACATCTTGCTACAAGGTATGCTCACTTTCTGGCACGCTACCCATTGACTGATGGTGTGAAAAAGCTGCTAAATGATGCTACCACCAATACGAACAAGGAGCCATCTAAGGTTTGTACACCCATTCACAGGGCGTCCTAGCCAATTACAGAGCACTCAGATCTCAAGCTTAGTACTATGCTTCTTCAAATAAACTTATGTTACAGTAATGAATTCATCAGGGTAAAATGTCAAATGCTCAGGTGAATTTGAATTACACACATATCCCCTTTGCAACCCTTGCAGGGTGTGCGTGAGTGTGCTTGAGGTGTTTGATGTGGGGTGGCTGCTGGTGCCTCAGCAAAGCTCCTCATCCCAGTGGAACGCTGTTTGATCTGGGCCTGCGCTCTCTTGTGTTGGAACAACCTGCTCAAGTTCAGAGATGTGAGTGCACTGTATCAGAGAGCAAAAGAGTTAATCAGCCCCTTGATCTACTGTATAACAAGGACACTATGTTAATAGCAGTCGCTATTGGCGATGAATTCAACAAGAAGTCTTATATGAAAAGTAAAACAAATCGATACAGCGTAATATTCCGAGACTTTTCCCGCTCAGTACTGTATTGGTACACCGATGGCAAGTGTCAATATTCACATTTCAAGTCTACAGATGAAAGACCACATAGTGATGTTCAAAAGATGCTCTTGAATCTCTGCACTTTAAATAGTGCCCCGGAGTCTGAAAGGCCTTGAATTCTATCTTGAAGACTGACTTGTACTTGACTTTTATTCATGGGCATAATTGACATTTTATTACTTTGGGGGGTATTGACATTTTTACAGAAGTCAAATAAAAAAAAGCAGAATGCAAGATATCAAAGTGCTGAATATCCAAATATCCAAAACATTAAGAATTATAAAATGATTTAGTGTCGTAGCCCAAGCATCACCAGGATATTATATCCCCAAACATACTGTAATCATAAAATGGATCATTTAAGATAAACAGAATTGTGTACTGTAACCTCCAATATTTACAGTAAAGACATGACATGGCCATCTGAACATCTTTACTTTCTGTGTTATATTTCAGACAGCCTGTACCAAACAAATATGACAATCAAATAAAGTTACAAAGCAGCTAAAACCACTACCTGCCTAAAAAAGTAAAAAGAATAATAAGTGATTTGCTTGGTTGGAGTAGCTGTATGGACACTGCTTCATGCTTATGGCGATCAGCAGATTTTCTTTACACTCACAAATTGCCATACCCTTGGTCTTCTAGTTTACTTTTCATGGCTAATATTGCAATGTCAACCACAAATGAAAAATCCAGTAGTTTAGCAAACATTAGTTATGACATGCCATGACGTTTTAAATGTTGATCTTATTCTGAATAAATATTTAATTCTTTGTATTTATTTGTACCATGCTTCATAATGTTTATTAACAATCCTGTTTTGGTATCACCAGATTTCAGAAGTAGTAGAAATCTGGATCGACAAACTCCCAAGTTTCCAACCACAAGTGCACAACTTGGATGTGGATGTGAACAGTTTTTACAAGTCAGTCGACAGCCAGTACAGAGGAAAACCAATGTCAATAACAGTCTGTGACTAGTTTCAAGCCCTGCAGAACATGGACAGTTTTTGCACATCAACTGAAATGTATTGCAGCACTGGAGCAGTGGAGCAGGAAGTCTGATGGGGTTTCTCGTTGTTTGTCACTACCATGTTTCCCTGCCAGTGGCACCATTTTAATGCCAACCCACCATCATCTGCCAAAGATTACAACAAACGGGTTATGTAGAGTGGAGCAGGAAGAGAAAAAAAAAAGGGGGAGAGGGAGGGGTTGGGGTGTAGAGAGAGTGAATACGAAGAGAGAAAGGAAGAGAGATCAGCCCTTGAGCTTGTTTTGAGCTTTGTTAAACTCACAAACATACTCTCTTCACTTTCTAACTCTCTCCACCTTGTTTACAACCACACAAGGTTCCTATAAACCAGTAGATCCTCTGTCCTACTTTACTTTCTCACAGAGCCACATTAGTGTTGAAGTTGTTGGGATAACCCGTCTTCACTTGAGTGAAATGCAAACATGGGGACAAAGTACCACAACTGTGGTGGGCATCCGCTAAAGATCATTAAACCTTAGCCTCTGGTGAGTCTGGAATACTAGTGGCAACAAATAACGATGTCTAATCATCAAAGTAAACTCTATGAATAAGTCATCTAACAGTTCAAACAAAAACTCACCAGCCCCCTGGGAGGCTGCCAACTTCATGGTTGTGTTATATTGTACAATTGGTTTTATAATCTTACAGTAAAAGTATTTACAGCCCTGTTGTTTTTCATCAGAAGACACCAGCAGAAAGCAAAAACAAAGAAACTAGCAATTCCTCAATCAATTCCTTGATTTGGTGATTGACACTTTGGATACTTTTGATGATAAAAATATGTTTAAAATTGGAATAGTTTCACAGACATAGATTAACACTAATCCCATGTATTTAAAAAAAAAAAAAAAAAGAAAATTCAACAGAGAACTTCTGAGGAAAGGCTTAATCCATGTCCATGAAACCAACCCTATGAGTTTCAAGATGTGCCCTACAGTTCAAAATGATTACTCACAACATGGTAGCCATCAGGGGCCTTGTTCTGTGATGCGACCACTCCAACGGCAGTGATGGGCTCTGTAGGTGGCTGGTCCGGCGCGTCAGAATCAGCCACCACTTCAGACATATCGGTCCAGACAGCTCTCAATATCCAGGCTCTGTAAACAAAGCAGAAGTCCATCAACATTTCTTTGGAAGTTCATCAGAAAGTTTGCTACATTGGTGCACTGTGCTGAGACGTTAGATTTAAGAAAATAATTTCAAAGGGCATTAAGTAATCTTTGACATTTATCAACCAGAGATCCGACAGAAATGTAGGAATTGTAACAATACTATTACTTTGTCAGTAAGTAAAGAGCGAAAGAGTATCATCTCCACCATTTGATGTGTAGTCCAAAGACCCTGTTGGAAATATGAATATGATTTTCGAAAAAGGACATCCACAAACATTACCTTCCTGAGGTTTGATGTTTTACTCACTTTTAATATTGATTTTTGCTAACAAAATGCTAATAATCAGGGAAAGTGGACTACAACACTACTGATGTATTTCTTGTTTAATCCTAACCCATCTACACACATTTTATATTACGTACATTACAAAGATACATTACGTACATTGCAAAGACTTTTCCCCCTCTCAGATTCACTCTCTGAACTAGATACACAGACAGACAGTGTAAGGCTGTATAAGCTGTATAAGCTTTGTTTATACAGTAATCTTTGAAAATAATGTGTTAAAACAGTAATTTGAAACATGCATTTTGAGTTGTGATGGGTTATGAAAGAGATTATTTCACATCTACAAACACCTCAAGAGCATATGCCAGTACATACCCACATTGTAGATGGTGAAAGAAATTGTACATCTGTAAGGGTTTAAGTTAATATAGGAAGACTGAAAAAAGGCTTCTCTTGACTAGAATGATGCGAACACCACAGTATTGACTTCTGCTGGCTTATTAGGATCCAGAAGAAAAAGTGGCCTCCTAATTCAGGATCAAATGACAAGTGAGACCAATGACAAAAAAGCATTTGGAGACCACCAATGTCTTCGCCAAATCACAAATTAGGACGAGTGATCACATATTTTCAAGGAAGTCCCAATCAATTCCTATCTATTCCTGTCTAAGGGAATTTTAACCTAATGGGTATGCAAGCCTTTTACAGGGTAAGTGGCTTTGCAAAGGTTCTTTTGCAATTTTATTAGATTACGTTTAAAGCATTCTTGCACTAACTGACAAAGTTGCTGCATTCAATCTTGATGTTTACGGAATCTATTGCAATTAAATTGATCAAATTAGGGGATTTACTCCAGAAACAGCTGTCTCTTTAACAAATGTTTAGATAGCTGTACTTATTCAAATGAAACAGGATAGCAAATTAACTAATAGAATGAAGGATCTCTTTCTAACATTAATTTGTTCACCATCAGTTCTGTTCTCTATGGCTAAGGCTCATTCAGTCAGACCAAAGGAAGACTCATACCATTTCCCTCTACCCCCCACCCCCCCAAAAAACAATCACTGTAATATTCCTAGAAAACCCCTACAGGGACTTGTATAGTGTGTCTTAGATACTCAATAGTGACTTTATGGTGACCTTATTGTAGTGTTAATGATATTTTCTATCTCCTATGGTATCACTATAAGGGAATATTATAGTGATACCACAGGAGATAGAAATATTAATATATGGAATTGCCATAGGGAATAATATAGTTTTACTACAGGGTCTTTGCTCAGATATTTGTATAGTATTCTTCTAATACCAAAAATATGATATAAGCTCAATGAAGTGTGGCCCATGCGCGCTTTTTCAAACAAACCAATCGTTTTCAGTTGCTTAAGTGGCTTCAAACTACCTGGAGTCAAACCACTTGCTTGATTATTGACCACCTAAACACTGCTGTGTAATGCAGTTGTTAAGTATTGTGTTGTGTTGTAGAAACACCCGGCGGTTTGGATTTTAACCTAAGGTAACGTTAACTGAAATATCTTGTCCAGTGAAATCTGACTTGAAATGGTGAACTGTTTTTTTTTTTTTTAGCTGGTCTCCAACTAGGTTATAATGAACAGACTGTAGAGCAGGGAATAAAACATTTGTATGTCTTCATAAAGAAAGTGTAATACAGTAACGTTGACGTTACCCATCGCGGTTGTGAAATTGAATAGTTGTCCTGTTGACCCTTTAAATTTGCCTCTTGAAGTGAAGCTCACATGCTAAAAACCTAAGAATTGTAGCAAAGTATACAATAAGTCATTGGTTCCCTAATGAAAAACCATTTTAATTTTCCTATAATATTCCTCTTGGGACTTATAGAGTGTCTATGCTACTCATAAGTGAGTTTCTAATGGCTTTATGGTATTTTTATGTCCTATGGTATCCCTATAGTATTCTGATAGGGTCTTTTGCTTTTGACATTTGCATTGTTTCCTTCTAAAAAGTAAGTAAGAACGTATTTATTTTCTAGCATTACTACAGTTGTTTTTCTGTAAGGACCACCCGATTGGAAATTGCAATTTACATGTTTCCAAATGATACACTAAACACATTCCTAACTCGTTGTGCACACCTGTAATGTGATTATAGGCTACGTGTAACATATTCATTTTTCAGTTCCAAGTTTTTGTTTGTATTTAGTCTCTGTCCGTTTTAACGTGAGACAATTTGTTGACAGGAGGAGCCGTGAGAACATGAGACAGCTGTATCTTGTCATAACTGTACATGAAGTAGACTTGCATCAGAGCCCATGGATGCTGCAGTAGGCCAAGCAATCTAAAATCCAGGTAAGAAACGTCATCATAATATTTGACCATTTCTTCTATTATTTTTTACCTGATTTAAATGTTGTCTCGCTCTCTGAAGTGCGGCCACCTTCAACTTTGGACTTTGGCAGTGAAACTGCCGGAGGTAAACGCTTCCGGGTTTTTTATTACGCATAGGGAATTATTAACTAAAACCTTAAGTCTATCGACATGGCAAGAGCAACTTCCCCTGCAGGCATGTGGTGTCATCACAGGATGCACTGATGAATGTGTGCGGGATTCTGTAGTCTGCTGGATAAAAGGCTCAATCATATGTCAGTATTGAGTACAGTGTTGAAAACACTGGATTAGTTTGGATTCGGCCCATGCACAAACTGAGTGACAGAGAGAAAGGGCTAGCCTATAGGCACATGTTAATGATAAACATAAGTTTCAGATGTATACAAAATTAATTTCCACAATATATCCACAGAGAATAAGGGTCAGGCCTGTTCACCACGCTGACTACTCATGGGTGAATTTCTTTGCAATGAATTTTGAGATCCAATTGTGCTATGGTAACTAAATTAAGGGTGTGCCTACACTAAATGACTATCATTATGTTTATATATCGATGGGTCGCCCCCTTCTGACAGTTGGTTGACTCTCTAATAATCACATGTGATTACTATAATCAGATAAAAGTAAGATAAGCAACATTGTATTAGCCTAGCTGTAACATTAGGTTGTACATCTTCCCAGAATGTGAAACTACAGAAAAGGACCTACACTGCCCAAGATATCAAGGGGCAACAGATGCTTTCTTGTTACCAAGTTTATTATTTCTACCCTCATCAAATGAATGATTTCAATTTGCAACTATTATCCTAAATTATTCAAATCGCAGACTTATAACTCTGTTTTATGACAGTGCTCCATATGCCGAGCGGTTTTGTCTTCATTGGGGCCACACAAAATGCATTTATTGGCCTGCCATGTCTTCACTTGACATAATCAGTTTTCCCAGAGTCTCTCTTTCTTATTGCAGATCAGCAGCATTTTCATACCTAGAAATACTATTTAATACAAATGATCAAAAATACTGTAGGATTTCAGAGAAAACTAAAACTGCATGACCAAAACCTTACACTTTTCCGCTGAATGATAATTCAAAAGGCAGAATTATGCCTGTGCTTGCAAACTATTTAGTATTTAGGCTGTCAGATTTAACTGTCAGAGATTATGCCTGTGATTTGGCAAGCCAGTGCAGTGAAAAGTAAGTCCCAGAGTACAAACATGTCCTCCAATATCGTTTCTAATATTGATATATGAAATCAACAGTCATAACATGGCAATCAATGTAGGAGCTCTTCCTGGTATTCCCATCATTTTCTACTTTCCAATTGAAGATGGTGCCCAATTTAAGTGGAGTGGGCTTCATATTAAAATTATAGAAAATATGAAACAAATAACATTGTTGAAGGGTGGCTAGAGACCATCTTGTGGCTGGAAGTCTGATTCCCATGGGCCTGTGTGTCCTTGAGCAAGACATTGAACTGCTACCTTCTCCAGGAGGACAGCTTGGCGTTAACCCTGTGCTTTGACCCCACTGGTGAAATCTGCACACGTATATTCTGTATGTCTCAGAGGGATATGCAAGGAAACAAATTCTTAATTGCTCAATATGGCAAATGAGTCCTCTATAAATTGTGGTAAATTCTGCTTCTTTCTCTCTGTTATTTCTAGGAAGAATTTTGGGCCAGTTAACAGTAGAGGAAGATGGGAGGGATGACATGCGACAAAGGTCCTGGGCTGGATTCAAACCCAGGATATTGCAGTTACATGGTACGTGCCCCAGACCGCTGAGCCTCCTATTGTAAAAGTGTATGTTACAGATCAAATACTTTACAGCATTAATAATGCTAAGTGAGATCGAGTTCACGTGAACTAAGCAGGGTTTGATGAACATAATCCTGTAATGAGACCCCTTATGCTCATCATTATTTGTGACAAACTGGCATTAAATCAATCGCCCTACCTCACAGGAGCAGAGAGTTACTTCATATACCCTTTATGTGTGTCAATGACAGAGTGATGGAGATAGTCATCAAGACTTAACATGATTGTGTATGGCTGGCAGAACACCAACTATAAAGAGCCTCAACTTGCCACCAGACAATGTGCTCCAGATCACATACCAGACCAACACCCTCAGTCTTGTATCTAGCGTGTATCTACATCAGTGACATGTAGCAGAGAATTATACATAGTTGAAGAAGGAGTTTTCTACAGATGTGCATTTTTGCAGTAGTCTTGTTCCCTCAGCTGATTTCTTCCCTCACACTCAGACATCCAGGTGTTGACAACCTAATAAAACAGGCATGCTCACTTTATCTAGAATTTGTGGCAGTGCTGAAGTTGTTAAGATAAAATCTCAGGTGTCAGAGTGAGAAAAAAAAAAAACCACATACTCAGGCTGAGAAGAGGTGCACCTGCTAAAGTAATGGTCTAATTATGGAATAGGTGATGAAACATTCATTGAGAGTCTGGAGATACCAGCAATACATGCTAGCTGTGAAAGCCATCAGCTATTACAGTGTTTTAATGTGCAGCACATCACATGCAGAGGATTGTGGGGTAAGATGAATGATGGCGATGGCAGATTTCTGTGGGGGAGCAGCCAATGTAGGATGCATAGCATTACAGCTGGCATTTTGGAAAGGTTCGTTTAAACTGGGATTTCTTTGTTCATGCTTTGTTTGATGTATGTTTTATGGCATCACTCAGTTAAAGTCAACAGAAAGAGCATTTGATCACCATATCACAAAATATTCTTCACATTTTTATTGGTAAATCTTTGCAGCGTTGTAATGAGTGGTACTCAGTAGATGACAGAGGAACACCAGGAACAAAATCATGCCCCAGTGAATCATTTTGCACCCAACTGATAAAAAACAGCAAAGGTTTTCTTTTCGTGTGTAAAGGTCACTCACTGTGTTTGGTAATTTGCTGACACTAGTCTGGGGACTGAAGATGGAGATTTCTGTGTTGCCACCCCGAGAGTAATAATATCCCTATCTCAACTTGGGAAATCTACTGTGCCCCAATGTCCCCATCACCCGCATGAACCCATTACGGGCTGTGTAGAAATCTGCAGGTCTCATTTCAAATATGACCCCCACCCCCCTCCCCTCTTTTCTGTCTGCACATAAAGAACCCCTGTGTCTCCTGAATAGCTTATAATAACATGCTTTAAGAAGCCTACCCTTAGTGCCCCCATAGGATACAGTCTTGCAGGGCTTTATAATATCCATGCTTTTTTGTAATTAAAGGTCAGTTTGGTCTAGTCTCATTGTTGCCTTGGCTGAAAAATCTCCTGAAACATCATGGCTTTGCCAAATGTGATTTAATCTTTCGTTTATGCCATCTGTTTTCTTGGCCGAGCACTAAAATGCATAAGTTGAAAATGTATGTTGTACCTCTTTCCCACCAAATGAACTGTCTCATTCATTTTGGGATCATCACATTGTCCTTACAGGCAAATTAGATCTAGGAATGGGTGTATTTTTAAATCCCAAAAGATGACAGAGGATCAAACAGAAGTGGTTTGTTTGGCCTGTGTTGTGCTTTTTCAAGCCTATATGTCCATTTCAACATGATGTCTAGAGACGTAATGTTGTCTCCTTCAGTTCTCAAACTCACACAAATGAGCCATTGTCAGGCTTAAGTAATTTCTTTGGTAACACTTTATATGCCCCTACTTATGATCCGCTACCATCTTACACTTAATCACCCAACTCAACATCACACACACACACACACACACACATACACCCACGCACACGCATGCATGCACACACCACTCATACACACACACACGCACACATACACTTTCCCCGTCTGGTGGGGAGTCTGGACTGCTCCGACTGACTGCGCCTCACTGCCCTTGTGCAGTGGTGTGCCAGTTGTGCCTTCCCCCATCGCTGTGAATGCCACCATCTGGTGTGCCACGTGGACATCATAATCTCCCCTTAATTACATTAGCAGTGCAATCAGTTACTGCATTACAAGGCCGGGCGAAGAGCTTTTAAATCTTGGAGGAAATCATAAATAATTGCACTAAGTACCCAGCGCCAGATGTGCGTGCCAACTTGGCTGGCATGAGATAAATAGTAACCTCAACAACGGTGTTCAATATCGACTCTGCAAACATTTTTTGGACAGTATCATCCCCTTGTCCTTTGCTCTCGTCCCCGTCCTCGTCCTTTCCCGTTGGATTCTCTCACTTTGTGTGTTAAAGCACATGGAGAGGTCGGAGTCCATTGACTGTACAGTAAGCTACCTGTTGCTGCAGTGTTTCCCCACTGCACTGTGACTGATGGCATCCGGGAAACAGTTTGTAACAAGGTCTTTTACAGTGTCACCATTCAGTCCATTACTAGATCCTTCAGTCATTCTTCAGTCAGTCATGTAGCTACTTCTCAGGTATGTTGCATGG
>CABFOQ010025962.1:21488-33118 GCA_900660455.1 Gephyroberyx darwinii | reverse complement strand
GTGTGGCAAGAAGGTAATGCACATTATGAGCCAACATCGTGTCTTTCTCCTTGGAGGGGATGTTGTGTTGTGTTGCATGGCATTTTTCACTCATCTTCCTGTCATGTTTGTGGTCCCCAGGGCTGCTCACACTGACACACATCTCACTTAGTTCATCGCCAGCCCAAAGCACCTCTTTCTACCAACAGGCTAGACAGTGCCAGCGAAATACAATGCTGTCAAAACACCAACGGTCACCAAAAGTTTTTCATAACAGCTCTGCAGTGAAACTATGATTTTGAATTGAGGCATTATATTTTAGTTAAAAGGCGGGAGTGTGAATTTGTTTTGAAATCAAGAAAAGCAATGTAATCAAATTGAGAACTAGTGTTTACAGGAGAGTTGAAGAGTGGTAAATGTTAATCCACCAAATATAATTTAAAACAGCGTTCAAGTTCTCTGAAACACTGAACATGCTTGCAAAATCTCTACAAATTCAGGATTTCACTGTATGTTACACCTAAAAACATATTTTAAAACACTAAAAGAAGAGTTTGATGTCCTCACTGAAAGTCAATTTTAATTATTTGACTTACTATAATGTAACTTAATAATGTAACTGAATATACATTTGTTAAATAATGAAGTGGCACGACTTTATATCGTAACAAAATGATTTGCACTGTGAGGCACCATGTAAAGCCCCCAAAAATATCTTAGAAAACAAACAAAAATTAATAATAATAATTATAATAATAATAATAATAATAATAATAAACAGGTCGGATTACAATAGTGGGTTTGCTGTTTAAACAGCAACCCCACTAAAAAGTACAAATGTATGTAGAGGGTGTTTGTCCTAAGTCCTGTACAGTCAATAACCAATCTAGTAATGTGAAACCAACCAACCAAACAAGGCAACAGTAAACATGTTGTCCCCCACAAATGATGCAGTCCCTCTGTGGGCTAATCAGTAACATATACAGTATGTCACTTTGCTTTGACCTGTAATGTTAGTGCCCCTTTGGGTCGATTAGTGTCATCTTGAAAATGCCAGACCCCAGTGGTGAGATGCTCCAGGTTTCCTCAAAACCTGAGATATCGCGTGATGGTTAGATGAATGAACAAACCGACCCATAGTCCCAAAATATGGAGAGGAAATGCTTACTAGCTAGCAAGTAAATCACAATATCACTCCAGTCTACACTTTAAAACACTAGTCCACTTTACAACATATATTCAAAGGGAGACCGTCACCACAGTGGGCAATTTCTGTTGTACAGTCCCCTTGGATTTGTCATTTTTACCACCATCTTGGCAGGAGCCAAGATGGTGTTTCTCTTTGTTAAATCGGTTTATCAGAACATAACAACATAAGCCCCAAACCCTGTCCGCAGTTTGGTGCCCCCTATCGAGACGCTTTGTCACACCAATGGCTATGTTTAGGTTTTTTGTTTCAGTGAACTGAACACATTTCTTTTTTATTCTCACAGATAGTCGTGACATGGTCAGCATTGTGCTTTTGAAAAGTAGCAAAAGGCTTTTGTTTAAAATGCCTAAAGCTAACATTATTGGTACAAATTTTAAAAAAATAGCTACGTTCACCAGTTATAGTGTTTTAACATCGTTTGTTTTGCAGTGTAAATAAGATACAAAATTCACAAAAACACATCTTGACAATCTATCTCCTTGATGGAGATATTGATATTAACATGTACAATGCCCATTTCAATTTAATCACAATCCAGCCTTGAAAACGCTTTATTTTAATGAATGGGTGTCTTTTCAACCAAACAATGTGAGGATAAAAACAGAGCGGAGTGAAGAAAGAGAATTACAGGTATTGACTAAATACATCTTATCATTTATCATAATTTCTCCATCCACTTTGTCACGGCTTCAGCAGTTAAGGAAGATAGATGATACAAGATGTTGTCCTCTCTTTCATGCTTTCCGTGCTCTGGGAAGTGTGTCCAATCTGGACTTACTTTACCTCTTTGCTATTCTGTTGGTATGCGTTTGTCAAGTCCTAGGCATCGCATCCATTTGTTTTTTCTACATGCATACCGTCTTTGTACTATAGGACATCTGACATTTGGACTTTCTAACATGTATGATGTGTATTTTATGGACCGGTTTTGTCTTCAGAGCAGTATGCTCATTTTACATTTTCCATCGTAGCAATAACAAATAGTTAGAGGGCAGCGTGTCAAATTACTACACTGGCATTTTAGCTGGCTAAGCGGGTGATATACGTTATCTAGGGAGTTCTTGAAGTACCAGAATGTTAGTGTAGTGCCATTAGGAAGCAAGGCTTTGAAAGGTGTGGCATTTGCTATGCTAAGCCCCAGTGGGGATTATGCTGAGGTGGTTGGCTCGACAAGGGCGACCATTAATATCTCAGAGGAAATATTCCCATGGTGAGGTGACTGGTTGGAGAAGGTCCTGCTCTAACATCGAAACCTATGAACAGGAAAGTTCAAAAAAGTGCTGACTTACTCATGAGCCTGGACAGTACCAACCATCTGCTCCCCCACTAACTAATGCAAAATAGCCACCGTGTGCCCATCTCCAGGACAGATATGATCTACTGTCCCATGTTTCTTACAAGGAGCTGCTTCCTCCATCTAAAATTAATCAAATCACACATAGATAAACATACATATGTCAAGTAAACAGGGAATACAAAGAGTTATTAGTTTAATAAGATATAACGATAGAGTTTAGTCATCACAATGCCAGAGTTCTCAGTCCTGGCGTTTTCTTTTTTGATACAGTGATACTCACATCTATTAAACACACAGGACTTTGTCACTCAACTCTCTTATGTATTTGAATGTGTTGTTTGCCCTGGTGTGGTGATTTAGAGGGAACATTTTATCAGAGTTAGCCAAGCAAGCCCGGTCCACCAGGGAGCCAGGCATTTTATAAGGGTATAAATAATCAATGACACTGCATCGGTAATGGCCCGTAATGCAGTTTGTTAACCCCTACACCCCCAACCAGAATGGCACGTTTGTTGCTCAAACAATAGGAAAGGATTGCCATGGTTAATTGACAGGGCAGGGGAATTGCTCTTTCTCTGACTGTCTTTATTTCTCTCTTTCTATCCATCTTTTTCTCTCTCTTACTGGCTGCACTGCCCATGGATACTCTTATATCATAAAACAAGGTGAATTTGAACCTTGCATAAGTTATTGTGTGCATGCTTAGGAGTGCTGTATTCTGGCATGGCCATGGGACAGACTGGAGGCCGTCTGTTTTATCATCAGGATATGGTATGTAGACTGGATGAGTGGAAAATAAAGCTCATAAAGGCCTTATTGAACATTAACCGATGCATGCAGATCTTGTTTCCCACCATGAATCCTATTTCTCCTGTGTTATTTGAATTCCCCTTTATTGTAAGCATCAATCTCGGATGCACTTTTATTGACCATTAATAAACTGAACCCGCAAATGACTCGAAACGTTTGCCAAAAAGTTTCGTGTTTTGACACGAAACAGCACAGATCTGGCTCCCAGCTGAACTTGTTTAAAATGAATGTGGTTAGTGAAAAGCTACAAAAAGAGAGTAGAGAGAAGAAGATCTGTTAAAAAATTTGCAATGCCGCATATCATGTAAAATGATTTTCAAAGGCGTGTACGCTACGCCATTACGGTTGTTTCCACGTCTCGCATTGCTGCTCGTGTTTCCAGAGGTGGATAAAATACCAAAATACCACATGTGTGCACACAAGCACACCAACCCCCCCACACACACACGCACATAAACCTGCAGCAGAACATGATACATATTTTGAGTTTCACCCCCTCTCCCCCGATGTCACCCAAGAGCCTCTGATTTCCATTATTATTAATATCTGCCTGTTTAATTTTCGGCTCTGTCATAATGTGTCGGCCTAAACTACAAGAGACAATCCCTTATTGATTACTTTCCCAGCAGCCCCGGCGCATGCCCCAGCTGATCACGCCTCTCATGCACAGACATCTCATGCATTTCAGATAATAAGCCGCTGCTCTGGAGTTGAAACAAATTGGATGTGCAGTCAGTCACTGTCCAAGTGAATCATGTTGCAGTCTGTCAGTGGACTAGGCTTGGATTATCATCTTACCCATCCGAGGCAAAAACAGAGAAAAAATGCCATGAGCACCTGCCATGGTGGTGTGGTGGTGTACTATATATGTGAGCATGATTGAATTGTTGCAGAGTTGTGGGATTATTGATCATGTTGTATTCAGTTAATATCCCTTATACATTAACATCCGCAAAGTGATGCACATACATAAAGGGAAGACTTGAAATGGAATTCAGCACAGGTTGAAACTTGAATCCTGAGTCTGAATCCTATTTGGCAGCTTACTGTGGAATATCTGCATGTTGTGGGCTGGAGAAAAGGAAATTGCATTTCATCTGTGTAGGTCTCTTGGCAAATAAAATGTCTTCTTATTGATTTCATCAATAAGAGCAAAACTGAAACAGACTGTTTTAGAAAAAAAATCAATTTTTGGGGTGATTACACTCATCACCATTAAGATCAAATCTAGTTTTGCCTGCCTTTATTTGACACTGCTTCTTTTAGAGCCATGCAGCTTCAAACAAACATGATTGGTCTCAACCTCTATGGTGTATATCATTCAGAGTATTGCTAAGTAAGTATTGGCTTTTACCACAATAATTGATGGCATGTAGAAAAGTTCCATTGTGAGGAATTTGATGAAATATGAACAAACTAGCTCATTAGTCCCTTGAATTGATGAGGAGTAAAGGCGTAAGCAGAATAAAACTTTAGAGTACATGAAAATTTAATATGATTTTGAACACTGACAGCCAGAGGCGTCAAGAGTGAAATTTCTTACTGTCAATGCAAATGACATTGGCAACATTGTGTCAGTGATCCATGATTTTTCACTATATTTACTAACTTGACATGATCTATAGCATGATTTACAGTAACTTGTGACCTTATCATTGTAGACCCCATAGCACAATGCCCCATGCTCATGTTACACTGTACATGGACAAGGCATAGACTGTGCCAAAACCATTTCCAACAGCATACAATGCCACTATTGTATTTACTTGGTTGGGATTCTGTAACAGGAAAGAAAATAAAGCATCCTGTCACCCTGGACCTGGCTTAGTATCAAATTCAGTGCACTTTCACGTTAAAAATCAAAAGGGGAAGTTTTTTGGAGTTGCACAGGAAGACATGATTAATAATACATCAGGATTATAGAGCACAGACTGTGCTGCACTGACTTTAATAAGTCCATGGAGGAAAAACAAACCCAGACTAAGGAAACAACCGCACTTGCCTGCTGAAAAACATCTGTATTTATACGCCAATAAATCTGCATTGCTTTTTTTCCCCTAGCATTAAGTGTTAGTTAGTGGTTCACAATTAAAACGCAAATGTTTATGATAGTTATTATGATTGGTGACTCATCTCAGATGTTACTAGCTAGTATAGCAAGGAAATAAGGGGTTTATTTGGGGACTACACCTGAGGTACTGAGGTTTGCTGCAAAACCCTGAGAAGTGGAATAATTGGCACCCTAGTGTAAGGCTCCCTCTGTTAGGTGCCAGCTGTTTAAAATATGGATGATATTGTTTTCATTGCTGGGCTTTTATTGAGTTCTACTTGGGCCGTGCAGCATAATCCTCTGACTCTGACCTTTTCTGGCATGTGGAAAAAGTAAATAAACAAGGCACTGATGTATTCCCTCCGTTACCAGAGGAGCTGAGCAGCAGCTTTTGAGCTGATCACATTCAGGTGTCTGGATTCAGAAAGCTGTCTGTGGGTGCCTAAGCAAGAGAGAAGCCTCTCCATGAAACAGGCAGAGAATAATGGATGGTGGGGAAGAAGAGAAGAATTTATTGACATCTCTGATCGGTGTATAGTATCTGCTCTCTATTGGCATATTCCCCATGCAAGCAAAGGTAGAGGACATTGACCTCCAGCTGCTTTGCGCTATGTTAGTCTGAATATTCTTTAAAAAATGTACAGTTCCTCACAGACGTTGCAGTATAATACAGAACAACAAAAACATTGCAAGGCAAGTCAAAATGCAATATAAATCCATCTCTGATACAGTGAATTGAATGTTGGCAAAACAAAATTTTTTACACCATTCATTAGCTTCATCCAGTCCATATGTCAAATCAACAAAAGAAAACTGAGCTCAGCACAGACTTTTCCTCCACTTTTCGATATGACTACTCTTGCATAGTGGCCATGCACGGATATCACACTAATCCCAGTCTCATTGCATTATTCCGCTCATGGCCATCTATTGTTAACTCTTGCATAAATACATAGATAAGAAAATGATTAAATTTAAGTCAAGTTCCTCCCGTTACACACTGTCGCCTTAAATCATGCATAAATGTGATAATTACCCACACTAGGGCAAAAGGGCCCATCACTGCCACTTTAAATCCAATAAACGCCACGACCTGATCATTATAATTGACCATCTATCAGGGTCATTGAGGAGTCCAATGTTGTTAACCACTGCTTATAATTCCTCTTGATCATTGCTAATTACAGATAGTGGGAGAAACCAATATTCCAGATACCCTACAGTGACGGCAGAGAGCAGCTGCCAACCAATTCAGAGAGGTAGGATAGGATGCTTGGATATCGGGCAATGGATCATTTGAAACGTGACGTGTTATAATTTCACTACATAAAATATCAACTTTCACTTGTGCTACTGTGTCAGCACCACTCTCCTCGAACACCAGCCTGATTTAATTTACTTCAGTTAAACGTGGTACACGTGAATGAGAACATTTAAGCAACAAATCTACTTACATTGTAACCATGTTAACTTGGTATTTTAGTTAAAGGCTGGCTTAATAACGAAGGCCTTTGTAATACCCAAGGGACAAAGGCTGGCTGGTCATGAATTTGATTAAGTACATTAATGTTCTGTGAATATGAGGTGCACTTAACAGTCATTGTTACACAAATATCATACATGCAGATGACCTAATTGAGGTGATTTTTATATGATAAACCCAAATACGCAAATGCTATGCAGGTTCTTAAAAAATATTGCTACCTTTTTAACTGTTCACATTTCAAAATTACAATGCCTTTGCCAGCATTTGCACCCCATTTCTTCCAATCTGGTATTCTGTACTTTAGCTGTGCCAACAAGTCATTGAGAAAATGCACAATTTATTGAAATTTTATGGGAGGACCCTTACCCCCTTTCACCACCACACAATTACGTAAAAGCCATCTAGCCCTTGAGTAACCCTTTTTATAGTAATTCATTTATGACTCTGGTCACAGAGGGGATGCCTCTCCTGCCACAAACACCCTAAACCATGTGTGGATGGCATGAGGATGAAATCCACACAGCGCTGAAGGGCACAACTTTCATCTAGCCTTTCTTTTTTTCCTCATAAGCACATCATAAAATATTTCATTCCACGCTTAGAATCAACTTGTTTCATTAGAAAGTTGTACATTTTATTTCCATGAATTGGAATGACATAAGCAAGCCTCATTTGGGTATTTCAAAATGTTTCTCCCTGATAGAGAACATGTCGTCCACGTAGCTCGTGTTTTTGAAGGTGGAGCAACAAAGGAAGGTGGACAAAACACAAACTTAAAGAAGCAAGAAAAAAGATGCTGCAGACAGAGAAATAAAAGGAAAATGAGACAAAGAGATTGAGTGAGTGGTCGAGAGACCACTATAGTCTCTCCTGAGATGAGTATGATGATTGCACCCACATTCCACTGCAGTACTAAAACCCTTGGAGGCTTTTGGAATGTGAAAACCTACTTCTTCTCTCTTTATAGTACAACACTTAGGCAGCGTACCACTCTTTTTTTTCCACCCTGAACATTGCTCACATCGCTGTTCCCTGAAGCTTGAAAGCACAACATTTCTCAGCCAGCAACTCCCACTGGGACCAAAGCCCAGAGATGGAAATGCAAAGGATATGTTTTATTGGACAGTTGCAGACAAATAAATCTAAATATGTATTTTGGTCATGTTTGTGTGCAGACTGTATCCTGAGGGAGTTGAAATGATTATATGACATAAATAACAGCACTGTAGCATGATATTAGGTCATATGTTTACATACATGGACCTAAGGTCAAGAAAAAAATATTCAAACACTATTTCTCTTCTTTTGAAGTAAACATTATTTGGGTAGCATGCATGGTACTGGAAGCCATACTTTCCAGCACGTTGGCTTTCCACATACAGACTATTAATGAGAGATGAAACCAGGCAGTCACGTAAAATATACATGCTGAAGTGGATAAAAGTCATAGCTATAGTGAAGCCTGCCAGCCAGGCACAAATCAACCTGTCCATTGTGGGGGGACCACATGGGTCACCCTGAATGAAATGGTTTAGGCTCGCTGATGTGCATGAAGGGAAGTCAATGGGAGGTGTCAATGAGGAGGCAGGCGGGGACTCCTGCAATCATATGTCCTGTGATTGACATGCCCTAACCTGGGGGGCTGCGTGAGATGTCAGCATAGTGCAACCCCCTAATATGGCCTCAGTTGATGTTTCCACAGTGAGTTATGGACAAAGGCTGTTCACCAACCCTGGCACCGTAAGTTACGTGAACCGCCGTCTCTCTTTCCCCATGTAGTACAGTTGAAACATCTAGGAAGCACAAAAGGTCTGGTTGGTGTTTTCTGTCCATGTGAGATGTGAAAAATACACAGGGTATGATCAAAATAATGGCAACACACGCATTAATACTTGCCTCTGTGTTAGAGGGTTCTGCTATAGAGGGTGCTTTTTCTTTTTATTCCACTAATCTCTCAGCAGGTAACATCAATGCTTATTACTATTGACATATCCATTCTGATTGATTATCTGTTCCCTCCCACTTTTTAGTGAAGTTGATTGAAGATGTCATCTCAAATGCCATTATACGGCGTCTAATAAATGCTCAACTGGGATCTTAGGGAAGACATTTCCATATGGTTAACATCATTATTATGCTGTTCAAACACGCTGCACCTTCACAGTGGATGGACGTATTTTGGTTTCCTTAGACCTTAGAAAAATATTTTGTATATACTGTATGTGTACATGTAACATAGGGAAGTGGTGTATAAAGCTATTACATGAGTCATCTTCTCATAAATTGTAATTATTTCACCCTGTGTTCATTTTTCATTTAATTGATTTTGAAATAAAATAATTTCTGTAAAATCTTTCCCTGGGACTCTAGTACAACAACACGTGCTCCAACTTTCCAATCCAGTGTTGCTGCTTTGAAGGTAGAGCAAACTTGAGAAATAAAAGCGGCGGCCTATGGCAAACTGCACTTCAGAGAATTCAGCCCCTTTTTCATTCTGCCACTTGTGACAAGTGAGCCATGTGGCTGTACAGAATTATATATCTGTGTGTCTAATTATTTCTTTTCAACTCTGTACAATAAAAGACTGCATGCTTTCCTCTTGCGAGGATTAGGACAGCAGGAACAGTGCCCTCCAAAATATTCCCTCTTATGCCTCTGACATGCACATCTGTCTGCACGTCAGCATAGCGACTTTCTAGACATCTCTGGTTTTAATGAAAGAGATCTGGAAACTACAAATGCAATAGGCGCTGTGATGACATATTTCAATTGCATTGTGCAAATAGAATCTCTTTCTCTGTCTCTCATTTCATCTTTAATATTCTCTGCTTCATAGTTCAAACTGGAGTGAAGATTTCAGACAATTGCCCTTCAAAACAAAGCATGCCATAAAAGCTACAGCTTTATTCTAGTAATGATGTGTTGCAAAAACTATATAAATAATAGTTTTTTCACAATAATTGGCATCATTAAAACAATAACAATGTTGAAATTGTTTACATAACATTAGTTTATTTTTGATATTTCATACAAGTATTAAAAGACATGCTTAACACCAATTTTAATAGAAAAATGTAAGCAAAAATGTCATAGATTGTGGGTATGTTACTTGAAAAGCTATTTCACTGTCTTAGAATAGGAAATGCCTCTGCTGCAGTGCGGTCACAAGGGGGTAGCATTGACACAGTTGTTCAAGCCCTTTAGCAGGCAGCCCAGCAGCAGGACAAACTGCCTTTGATGTAATTGAGGTCTTAGACCTCTTAGAAAAGCATATATTGGTTTGTATGGGGAAATGTTCAAGGAACAATGGATTTCCATAAGTGGATGTAAAATTGTATTTGGAGCATCCCCGGCATGCTAACCACTCTCTAAACAATAAGAAAAAGGACTCCTTCAGGATGGGACGGGTAATTCCAAGGCACTTACAGGCTGGAAATGTAATGGAATGTAGCATTAGGATTAAATGTGTAACTAAAAGATACAGACTTGACTAGTTCTGGGCCCTTTCCTAGGTGATTCATTCAAATAAAATTGTAGATATTCCCAGCTCTGTACAGCTGTACGGTACATAGTAATGGGAACCAGGAAGCAGCAGAAAATACATGGCTTTTTCTTCTCTCTTTCGGTGAAATGATTGAGTGTGGATTTTTGGCATTGTTTAAAATTACAAATATGCTAATTTATTTTCAGCTGTGAAGGAAGAAAAATATTTTGTTAGAGAAAAGCATGGGACAGAGAATTATGACCTCCAACCTGTATAGATTAAGCTGTTAATTATCAATCATTCCATGGCCACACAAATTCCCCCCTAACAAATATTTTTGTCTATCCATCTTATCATCTAAAGTAATACTTAAGAGTACGAGTCTGGCAGCGACTCATAAATTAAGGTTACCTATTTACATATTCAGTTTATCATGAATATTGCATACTCTGTACATAAAAATTCAAATGCAGTGTTTATGAAATATGATCATGCAGCAAACGTGTAGCGACACGCAGCACTGTCCATTCATACACAGAGGGGATTTAAAGCTTCCCTCTGTGATTAATAAAGAATGAAATACACATTTGACCTACAGTAATGAACTCTTTCTCAAGACTTTCTTTTTCCTTAAATTAACACACTGTTTCAGAAACCCAAATCCAATGTTAGCTCCCTGTTTAAAAGCCCAGGTCAAATTTGGGATCTGACAGACGGGACGCCAAGGTTTATAGATGGGTAAATGTCCCATTATGTCATTGACATATTCAAACCCTTGCCTATCTGTAACTCACTCAACCAATAATTCAGTAGAAAATAATGCTAGTCATAAAACAACTATGGTTTACTGACTTGTCCCTCAGTGGTCAACTCCTCTACTGTGTGTGATTTAACATGGACAGAACTACTAAGTAAAACAGACAACAAATCATGCGCATCGCCAATGTCCATGTCTTTGAAAAACTGGCATAATGTTTAATATCTGCGTCTGCGTTAAAAGAAAGACATTCACATCATTTCAGTCTTGTACATATATACAGTCTTGCTTTCCTTACTGCAAGCTCTGTGTGCACCGATGCACCCAGCTATAATATGCATGCCTGCAGAACGCAAAGACACAAGATAAAATTCTAACACTTTGATCTGACAGAATACATACATGTGCTCTCTCTCTCTCTCTCTCTCTCTCTCTCTCTCTCACACACACACACACACACACACACACACACACATACACACACACACACACACACACACACACACACATATATAAAGACACACATACACTTCCAA
This sequence comes from Gephyroberyx darwinii, assembly GCA_900660455.1. NCBI lineage: Eukaryota > Metazoa > Chordata > Actinopteri > Trachichthyiformes > Trachichthyidae > Gephyroberyx > Gephyroberyx darwinii. Next base: position 21,509 of record CABFOQ010025962.1, on the reverse strand, counting down.
GCGAACTCTCTCTCTCGCTTT
>CABFOQ010025962.1:0-21468 GCA_900660455.1 Gephyroberyx darwinii | reverse complement strand
CTCTCTCTCTCTCTCTCTCTCTCTCTCTCTCTCACACACACACACACACACACACACACACACACACAAACAACACATCAAAAAGTGCTTCATTCTGATATAGTTTAAAGGACTTTACGGCATAATGGCAAAAAGGAGCAAACACTGTGCAGCAAGTGTCTCATCTCCTTTCATGAACTAGTTAACCTGAAAGAATACGATCTACAAATGTGTTTCAGCAAAAGCAAATTACCTGGGTTTTGTGGAGGGGAACTAATCTCTCCAAGCATGACACTGGACAGGAAAGGCCTCTTACTGTTATTATGATGTGTCGGCTTGTGTTAGATGGAGGGCCTTGATGGCCGCATCAGGAAGGAGCGTCGAAGCCCCTCTACCATGACAGCCCTCTGATGGATGCACGGGTGGTGGAGGGGTAGAGAAGATGGAGGTTAGAAGACTGGAGATGAGGAAAGGAAGGAGGGTGTTATGAGGTGCAGTGGGGGTTATACAATAGTCAGTACCTACACATACAGCACATTAGCAGTAGGTGCAGTACCCAAGCTAACATTAGCATGCATGATAAAGGTTTCCATTGGACAGGCGGTTTTTGAAAGAAAATAGAGGTCGTCCGCGGTGAATCTTCAAAACCTTTTTTTTCTGTGACCTGTGATATGATTTGTTCCATATTAAACAGACTGATGATAACAGTCCATTTGAAAACAACAACTCAAACACGTCATACATACACGTCATGCAATACCCTGCATATATAGATTATTAGCGGGCAAAAAAAGAACAAATGTACTAAAACACGATGACCAAGAGCTGAAGCGGGTCAGAAAATTACACCTAGTTTCAGCTTTCTTGTTTTCCACTAGCAGTGAAATACACATGTGTTTCATGACAGATCTTGAGTCAGTTTTTCTAACATCAGCACAAATGAATTGCAAGCTGCCAAACAGGTTGTTCCCAGTACTGTGTAGTTAATCACCCACAGTTGGGATGGTAAATAGTTAGTGATGTTACATAAATATCATAACAGTCGTGGCTTTTAATCCCTTTGCAATTTCACAAGATGTAGCCTGGCTCCTGCTGAAATACTACTGTAGGACTCCAAGTATGGATTCATAGTGTGGTTGTTTACCGCATAGTAGCTTTTCTAGATTATGCCAGCACGGTAGCAGTACTGTGCACAAGCACTTGTTGGTGTATCACAATGTTGTTGTTTTTTTTTTGTTTTTTTCGCACAGAATGCTCAGTGTTCTGGTTAGGGGGTGTAGGAAGCTTACACACACCAGCAATATCCATACTAAAATATTAATGGCCAGTTTTCCCCCACGTCAGCAGGCAGTAATTTGATTTCTGGTTAAGAAATGCAGTTTTGGGCGGCAGATCTCCCAGTGATCACTGGTCCCTGGGTTCCCCCCCGTCTTGCTCCTTTGGGTCCCAGGAGACTATGGGTGGGGGAAAGTGTTATGGAGAGAGATGGTGCTCCTCCTTGGCCTGGTAAAGATTGGGGGTGCCGACGCACAGCGGGACAGGTGTTCTGAGCTGCACACAGGGGAGTCTCACCAGGCTGCAGTGCCTGGCCTACATCCATCTCTGTACCTGGGGAGATAAATGGAAAAATGTGACCCAAACAGTCTAACATCACAGCCATGGCAGGAACGTGTTCTAACAATGGGGAGTGGGGAGGGTTCCCCATATCATTACTAAAAATGAGGCACACTCTGCAATTAATTTCCACCCAAAAATGAATGTCCATAGCTTGCAGAATAGCTCTCTGTGGCACAGATGAGAAATAGATTAATAGTGCAGAATAGAGAAAATAATCTTCCTTGGTACCATGCTGCACTGATATAAAATGGGCTTCAATACTTGGCTCATTTCTTGATCAACATTTTTTGTCATCTTGCAAACCCCTACTTTTCAGCCTTTATTGTATAAAATGGTGTGATCTTTCGACTGCCCTTTGTCTTGGAAGAAAAATTAATTCTCATTTGCATTACCATGTCTAAATGTCAGCCACCGATATTTTGTTAGACATTAGTAAAGCTGGCAGCGAGAGGCGCTGGATAATTGCACTCAGCCTAGCAGAGGGATTTACATAATTTCAGATAGCAATTAAAGAATCCTTGGGAATTTCTTTCTGGCTTCCCTCTCACTAGCCCACTCCTACAGCAGTACAAAAGAAGCATTCGTTTACATTAGGCTCCATGCTCCTTGCTGTTCATTTGCATGAAATTAAAGGTTTTCATGATCTTGAACAGCAGGGTAACATTTAAAATGCTGTTTTAAAGCCCTCACCTTGGAATAATGAAATGCTTTTTTTTCTAAGGCAGTGGGAGTTCATTGACTGCTTGTCCACAGCAAACTTTCTCATTTTCCATTCACCCATACAATATAATGCTTTAGTGCTTTCAATTAATAAAAAATGATTGACCTTTTTGCTCTTTCCAAGGTCCCTTGTCCTTTTGATCTGGCCATGCCTTACATCACCACACACCCCATTGCTCACCAAGCCCTTAAAATATGCTAGGCATCCTTCAGAATAACTGAAGAGCAATAGAAATTAGTCAAAATGTGCTCCTGTGAATTGAATAACTAGTCTTGAGCATAGGCCTACAGTGAAATACACCTCCTGTCTCTTCCTATCTTTGCCAGGACAAAGCCATGTGGGGACTATTGCTGTTGCTGCGAAGATAATCCTCTCATGTACAGTATCTTTAATTAGGTCCCTGTGGGTCCCAGTGTTATCTGCCATGCTGATTAGGATGAACATTAACTTGCCTTAGCCCTGAGTCTGATAATAAGCATCGGTGTATAGCGAGAAGAGTGAAAATCCAATTGGACATTTCTTGCAGTCAACATAGTCCACTGTTTTTGATATTTCTGCGAGTTCTCTGAGCTTATAGAAATATTACTTCCATGCTATCAGAAGGCAAAGCCATCTGCCTTGAAATCCTGCATGTCTGTTGTCCGTGTGGTGTGGATGACACATTTGATATGGGTATGGATCATCAGGATTAGCTAAACCAAACCCATCTTCTAGGGAGCTTTGTGGCTCAGCAGGCCAGTGTGCATAACATTATGTACTGTACTGGCAACATTGTGAGTTCAAGTCTGGCTCTCCACCGACCATCGCACATCTTCCAAGCTCTCATTGTTGTGTCCTATCAGTCTTTACTGTGTACTGTCCAATAAAGCAGAAACGCCATCGCAATAATAATCTTGATGAATAATAAAGCTTTGTTAAGACAATAAAGCTTCGTCAGAAAGCTCCTTCAGAGATAAATACAAAGCTTCATCAGAACAATACCCTTCACACTTCTTCCTTGATTCCCTTTCCATCCTTAAAAGCATCACAGAACATTTTCACACTAGTCGTCCCACCGCTGTGAAATAAATTGTGACAGTAACTCAATATGAAGTGAAATAGCTGAGAAAGCCTTGAGTTCACTTGCGCTGACAGTGCTGTTTAATTCCATCTTGTGCCAGCCTGACATTTCTGCTGCCACTAAATATTAAACATGTGTACCCGTTTCATTTGCATCTGGTAATGAGGTGGGAGACAGCGCCCAACTGGTCAAGCCACTCTCATGGTGCTGTGTCTACGCCACCTCCAACACAGTCACATGGACAAGGGTAAACCAACAGAAATATGTAGAGAGGAAGGGGAAGGAGACAGTCTGGAATATAGAAAAAGGGGGAGGGGGAAGTGAAGGATAGAGCACCTTTATGTGTGCTCCCCAGAATTCAGAAACCGGTCTGAAATGACCCCGGCTCTCAAGCACTGTCTGCTTTGGCTGACATTTTTCCCTGAATCTTTTAAGATGCATCCCTTGCTGCAAAATGCATTAGTGGAGAGAGGAGAAACAGAGGCACAAGAGAAGAGGGTTAAATGTGATTGCTCTAAATGTCATCACATCTTCATAATGCAATATATATTCATGATCTGGCAGTCCAGGAGGGCAGACATCACAGTTGTGTTCTGTAATTCAAATGTTTTATCCCAATTGTGATCCACTATACAATTCTGTGCAGACGTTTCAAACCATGATATGCATCAGTTTTATAGGCAATATAGATTTAAATGGACTGATGGGATCTGAGGTGTACGCTATGTGATATGGGTGTTATTCAAAACACATTGGGGAGTTCACAGATTAGACAAGCTCAGTCTACCATTAGCCCTACAGTCCCTTTATATCAGAACCAACTCAATACCAGGCATATAAAAGAAAGGAATAATTGTATATTGACGATTGTTCACATGATATCTCCTCTCTACATCGATATGAAATTAATATTCTATTTAAAACCTGAAATATAATGAGCACGTTCTCCTGGCCTGGACATTTACAGTGATATTGGATTTGCGTTGTGCTCTTCAATATTTAGAATACAAGAGCCAGGGCTTCTGGTGTGCTGCTGTATGAATAAAAGGAAAGAAAGTATTCCCTTTCCTCTGTCAGAGTCTCATGACAGTGTACAGCTATAATCACTTTGAAAAGAAATCATCCGTCAACGACTGGTGTGAGGAAACTTTTGCACATTCATTTCACTTGTATGACTTCTTAGGCACGGCTTTACCTTTTTTCCCAGCCAATGTGGAGAGGAAATGTAGTGTTGTCATTGTTCTGTTCGGTAGATCCCTCTGCAACAGTTAAAGTTTGGAGACGCCTTCCCTCTCTATGAGGGCTTGTATTGCTTTCATAATATGTATCAGATATGTCATGGGAAATCAAACCTTGATCAAAAGCTGACTGTCTAGGAGAAACAGGGAAACATCAAAGAGCTTACAGTAGAAAGACAGAGATGGTTGAAGTGTGTGTGAGGGGGGTGGGGTGGTCCTCTTGTTAATTCTCTTCATAAGAGCTGTTAAGCACATTCGGCAGTCATTGAGAATTGTGTCCACTCCTGGGCCTCCAGTGGGACTGCATGTCCTGAGGTTTACTGTTGCTAGCTTGTCATGTCCACGTCAACAGCACTTATCGCCTTCTGTCTGAGCGCTGAGACATTTCCCAGGCATTTAGCTGCCTGTTTGTCTTCTCTTGATTTCCCCTCCAAATCTGTCACATATAGTCTTCACCTGACACCTCACAGAGTGTTCCTCTCTCAAACACTGTCAAAACAGGAAGATCCAACAGGAAGAGATAACAGCAGGGAACCACATATTGCCAAATGTCATACAACTGATCAGGCACTGCAAATAATGACCCATGTATGAAAAATGGCCTGGGATCTTTTACTTAATCAACACACTGACTGCTAAACAAATAGGGGGAAAAAATAGTGCGTATTTGTTCATAGTTCTTATTTTGCAATCCATTTGGACTCGTAATTTTCAGGTGCTGCTTTATGCTGAACAACGTCAATAACACAGAGTCAAGAGTTTTCTCATCACTAAGACTTTCTCCAGAGTAAAAGCACATTGGCAAGAAAACGATGCACTTCACAGTGAAGGCCTGGCATCGAATCAAAGGCTTCTCTTTGAAGCATTTTTCTTTCCTTGCCTTTCTTCCCCGGCAAAACCCTTCTATTATTTCAATAAGCACTTGGTTTTAATACATTATTGATCTTAAGGTTGAACTAAGGGCCACTGCATTAGGACCAGGATTCTGAAGCCCATCATGGCATGACACTCATGTACTTGTGAAAAATTATACCAATTATGAAATCAACCAACAACTACCTCAAAAAGCAATCAATTGTCACATTGGAAAGCATTTTGTCCCACAATGCTATTGGCTTTGTGGTTACACAGAAAGAGTGGGCGTTGGATGTTTAATGACTTCCAAATACCAATTTCTCTTTTCTTTTTTTTTAAACACTCATTACTATTCACTGTGGACTTGGTTGGTTTTACTCTGTACTGAAGCTAGCCTTCGCTTCTGTTTGATGTTGTATGTTGAGGTACTGTGTGCCAATAAGACAATAGCATTTTCCATTGATTAGTCTTTATGAGCACCAAACGCTCAACACCACCATGCACACTTAAAAGCCTACATTAGGGCTATGAATTATGATTAGTGTACCCCATATCAGTGCATTAGGCAAGGTTACACTCATTTTAATTCTGCAAATGCCACAAAACTAGCTGAGAAGAGAAAGCCATTTCTAGATCCCTCTAAAGGGGGTGGGGGCCAGGGGCTGAGTGCTGCTGGGGTCAAGTGCAAGCCATGTCTTTGACAATGGCTGCCTGGCTGTGTTTCCGTATCGCAACATTCAATCATGCAGTGCCCTCATGCAGAAACCTTTAACTCAATGCTCATAAATGCAGGGAAGCAAAGCTTGCTGCATGGTCCAGCGCCAGCAACTTCTGTGGTAGTATTTGTTGTGGTCAATGGGTATTTCACATTCTTTTGTTTGTACACAATAAACAAAATGTCAAAGATATTTTTAGAATTCCCATCTGTCGATAAAACGCACAAACTGTCAACAAACTCAAACAACCAACGCTATCTAAAGAGATCTAGATGTGGTATGGTAAACTATAATTAAGGTCACCTTTATTGTTTCCTGTCCACATAATCATTGTAACATCTAAAAGACATTTTAATGAAAAATCCAGACAGCTTATTTTGAATAGTTTCCTAAAAGATGCGAGAGGGGTAAGCAGTGGTGAATTGCAAGTGTCTTTGGGGGGACGGTTGGCTTGACGGGCATACAAATTCTGAGCCAAATAAATGAAGTGGAGATGGTAATACAGTGTGTTATAGTGGAGAGTGACAAGCTTGTTCCTCCCATGAAGCAGCTGAGCTGGCATTAAACAGACAAGACATCCCGTTCAGTCAGTTATCAGCCCAGGAATAATGAAGGAACAGGCCGGCAGACCAGGACGAGTCACCCTAGTCAGCCAAGTGGAGAATTTAATTTCGTGCAGGTTTCTCTGCAGCCAAGCATTTCCCCATCGGAGGTCCACTGGTGCTTGGGTGAGCAGGGACAACTCAGTGCACCCGACTCCCAAGTCTCTCTGGCACTGACAGAGATGTGTGGTGATGGATTTTAGAGTGGCTGGGGAGAGGGTGGACTTTAGTTTTGGTAAGGCCGTTAAAGAGGAGAGTGATGACAAGCTAAGTTCAGAGAAAAGCAAGAAAGCAATCACTCGCGTTTCTCATTTTCCAGAGTATGGATGTATTATTAAATAAAAGACAGTGAAATGAGAAATGGGTCCTGTCTGACCCAAAGATCTGTAGGAAGGAAATAATTTTGTCTCTGCTTAATGTTACTCCAACACCCCCAACCACCACTCTTCCTAACATCTTGGCCACTACCTCATCACAATTTCATTGATTTCTCATAGTTGAACAAAAACATTATACTTGCAAATCTAAATACTCTACCTGAGTCCAGACATTTATCTACCGACCCTATAATAGCTTTGCTTAAATTTATTGTTTTATTATTGTTATTTTATTTTGACTTTCACCAGTGCCTTAACAAACCCTTGCATGTTGTCTGGAAATACTGGTTTTCTTTTTTTTTCTCACTGAAATCATTCCCCCAAGGTCTCAATCTTGCACTGGCTTTTCTGGTCACATGATCCTATGTAGTTTCCAAAGGATATCAACTGAATGTTGAAAAAATTGCCAACTGATGCCCCCAGCCTCTGCCCATCACCTTCAAATTTCAATGGCCTGCAGCCATAGCACTGTGTGTCCCGCCTATGTGCATTCTTGCAGATGTGTAAGGTCTACACAGCACAGTGGCCTTGCAGGCATGCCCAATGCACTGGCAATGTCCCAACACAGATGGCATTTTTCCATTGCCATACCATGCCTTACTGTGACAATCATAATTTCTGATTCATTTCCACTAACAGTACACCAGCCCCTCTTGGTTCCAGCACCCAACCAATTCAGATTTTGGCTTCATTCGGCATGTGTTCCAGGCCTTAGAGCTTCATAGCAAATGCAGTTAAGTTGGTTTCATATTCGGCAATAAAATAATCATGTAATAGTTATTATGGTGAGAGAGTAATGTATTCAGTTTGAAACTAACTCATCAACAGGAGAGCAATGCAAAAGCGAAGATACCTAATCACATGCTTGCACTCAACCTGGTTTATTGTGCATGCCTAATGCTAAAACTCAAAACAGACGTCATAAAATAGATTATCTATATGTCTTCACATTTTTATTATCCTTCACTGACTGGCTCTATAATGGTGTGAGACATTTTTCTGGTGTGGTTCACTCATCACCTACAGGGCAGGGTCAGAGGGTCATACATAACTTACCGCAACTAGCATATTGATTATGTTTGATCATGTGTGCTTTCCATCTTTATAATGTCAGGGGAAAACAGCAACACAGACACCATTCCAAATCTCCCACAAATACTGGGATCCCAAAATCTGTCATCACGTTTGGTTATTGAAAATACTATACCATGGCTAACATTATCACCCTTTTGTCATATGATATCTCTTCATACCATGTGGATAGGGAACTGTCCTTCTGGAAAACACTGCTGGAATTAAGGAAGTCACTCAGATTTGTTGTGTCAGCCATTATGAGACTATTCCTATACTTATTAAAGGATAATACAGCAACAATCTCTGAAAGGGAGTTATTTACAGTGCATATAGGTACAACGGTGATGTGGCTAGGTAAAAGAAACAGCCAAGCAATTGTGGAAAGACTGTGATTTTTAAATCTTAATTTTATATATATATATTTGTTTTACCATAACCTGTAAAGAAAGGAATACATGTTTGCATATTAGGTTGGTCTTATTGTATGTTTTGTGCAACAGCGACCACTCATTTGGAAACTAACCAAAGGCCTGTGGCTGTAAAGACCTGCCCAGGGTTCAGGTTCTTAAAGCGGAAATAATTGCAGAGGTGCACGCTCCATGAAAGGCAACTGTTTAATACAATAATCATTCAATTAAAAATCCCTTGTAGCAGCTGCCATAGCTGATTTGGATCAGCAGCACATTTATTTATGGTATGAGGGAAACTGTTTGACCAAGGACCACTATCCAAATCTTGGAGTGTCAGATGTACACAATTCAGCCTACACATTGCGTAATTTAATTTAATTTAATTCCAGAACAATCCTTCATTCCATACCCAAGATACAGCACAGTACAGTATTGCCACCTGAAATATGCTAAACTAAGCCTCACATAACTACTTCTCATCATTTTGCAGTGAACTTTATTACTGTACTGATAGGCTTATGCTATTATCTGCACATAAGAGAAATAAGCGCTATATGCAGGTCACATATTGGAGTTTTAGTCATGCAAACATTTCAAGGCAGAGCTGATCTGGAGGCAGAAATAATCTCACTGGTTGAGTTAAACCTCAGTTTCACAAGACTGAAGCCCAGTGAAAAGGGCCAGAAGGTAAAGGGTAAGAGAGGAGCTAGCTAATATTATGAAGACTATGTGCTCTTGCTACTAAATGAAAAATGCAATCTAAATCCAGGTTAGCTAGTTAGCCTAGCTGATCTTCTGAGTTCAAACTAGCCATACTGCCATATTAGCCCATAGCTATCTAGGTAAGCTAGTTAGCTAGCCTGCTGACCTTCCAAGATCTCAAATGCCATGGTCATGAATTTATAGTTTGAGCAGAGTTACTTCTTTGCCATTCAAGTTTGCCAGTTAGCTAACCTGCGTTCCAAATAAACTGGTTCTTTGGCTCCACCCACTCTGGTTTAACTCAACCAATAAGATTACTACTGCCTACTGAGAAATGTATCACTAAAAAACTGTACAGTCTTCACACGTGTAGTAAACATGTTGAGTGTGGCACATGCAGTGGTGTTGAATTCTGGTGAATGCTGTTATATGAAGTCATGCTGGACACATATCTTGTGCATAACCACTGACTCCTCAGCCTGCCTCTGATCTCTGCTGCAAAAGCCAGATGTGTCCAGTTGCCTCTAGACAATACTGTCAGCTCACCAGCTCTCCAGGAAATGTGTCAGCTGAGTTCCTACTGAGCAATGTGCATCCATTTAAATTACAGACCGACAGGGTGAAACAAACAGGGAAACAAACAAACAAATGGGTGTAACAATATGACAGTTGTATTGTAAGAGAACCATATTCTTTATATTTAAATTCCTGTGTGTTGTACACTGTAATATAATGCATATACAATGTGATATTATTTTTTTAAGGCTGTGCAACAGTAAACTGTGGTAAAGGATGTAAAGGATGTTGATACATAGAAAATAATTTAAGAAACAAAAGGATGTTCCACCCATACAGTTTTACATTTACCAGCCAAATGGGCTCTCAAATGGGAAACATCAGACATGATGGTGTTGGTTTGCATGCAAGCCCATTCTTCATTACGGAGAGATGGCATTGTATTTTTATCTTGCTGCGTGCCTTTTGAGCAAAGGAGCACATTATGCCTAGTCTTTGTTTTATTGTGTTCAGCAAATTAATAAATGGGAAGCACAGTGGGAAAAATAGATATGAAAATGTGTACTTTGCATTATTGAAAAGCCCATCCACTAAAGGTTACCAGCAGCTATTGTAGTACAATCTGTGAAATGTAATTAGAGAGTGTGTGAGAGAGCAGCACAGATAAAGCTGCCTCTGCCATTACGGACTCCCTCATAACATTTTGCTTCCCCCTGAAACTTATTCTCTCTGAACTAATTTTGCATGACATATTGCATTTCTGCTTCAGCTATCATGAGGCTACCTGTGAATTAAACTGGGTTTGCGATACAGCAAATTTCCAGATTACATTTTGGACATGCAGATATCTCATATTTTCAGTGATTTATTAATTCAAGCAAGACAAAACTCACAACATCACTTACAATTTTTATTGTCGGGGTGCCGTGCAGGTTGATGTGTATGGTGTTATATGAATAGAGAAGAGAAAGGAATGCTGGGATGGTGGATACAAAGATGGATTCATGAGGGAATTCAGAAAATGAATGGAAGAATTTATGAATGTACCTAAGTAACACATGCCATAATTTAACTTCTTTCACACTAATACAAATATAAACTATTTCCAGGTTTTTCATTTTCAAGTCCCTCACATGAAATAATTGGGTTTGTCATTTTACCTAATGCTAACAGCTGCTTCTGTATTGGGATCTGCTGTAAGACCACTGCAGGTCAACATGGTTTTGAGAAAAGCTTCATTTGTTTTGGAATGGCACTTGCATAGAGTTGAGTAAGTAATATGGAATCGTACATGGATGCTATGGGTGGGAAATCCAATTGATTTCACATGTAATAGTCTTGTAACGGTAATTAGTTCAGTCTGGATCTGTGAATCTAGTCGCTACCTATTGGAGAAACCAGAGAGCTTGATGCAACCAAGAGACAAATCCTGGAAATGAATGGGGGACTGGATTTATGGACACCATGACAGCCCCCAGCATGATTTTATTGGATAGTGGCACATTTGCTGGTTTGCTCATTTGGATGTGAAAGCTCCAACAGTCTTTCTATGAGTCCACAAGGTCTGTCTCCAATTCATTATCAATGGCTTCAGCATCAGGGTTTATCTCTTTTAAGACTGAGTAGAATAAAAGCTAGCCTCTTTGGTTTCCGGTTTTGGGAGGGGGAGTCATTCAGACATATTTGTCTAAATCATATGTAATCACATTTACACACAGGTTATGGGAGGTTATGTGAAATCCCAATCACGTTATGACCCAAAGAATTTCTTTTTCCATGCTGCTCTTCCCTAGATAAGACACCCCTTCTTTTAATGGCCCCTCTCCATGAAAGGAGTGATAATAAAAGCCGACCAGGCCAAAAGTTTAGCAAAAAGGAGAAATGATTAAGGAACCTTATTAAAAGCAACCTTGTAGATTCAGACACGTGATGGAGAGCACATTATGAGGCCTGATCCTTTTCAAATGACACCACGGTTTTCCGAACACGCCGAAAAACCTGATTAGGGTGACAAGCACTGAGTGATACTGCAAACCTGTTAATAACATGAAAATTAGAAGGGGCTCATGCAAAGAAAGGAGATTAATTTAGCTGGAGTCCATCTTGCGCAAATTGCGAAGTTGTGAATATGTTTTCAGATAATGAGCCTTCCTACTTGTCAGCTCACTTGTCATTTTCTGTAATTAATGTTAAGGAAGACTCCTTCCTGATGGTTCATATTACTCATGTACCAGGAAAATTTCTTCCCAGAAATAATTTACATTTATTATCATCAGTCTGTTTGTGTGGTTTATTTCACAGTGGAGTAATTTATTGCAGCACCATTTCGCTTGCCTTGATTAGTCACTCGTCAGACTGAGATGTAATTTTTTTTCTTCATATGTCTGGTCCGGGGAAATTGAAAGTGTTTTTGGCACAGCGTGGTTCCTTCTCGGTTTTACCTTTCGCTATTTTTCATAGTGTTTTTTTTTTTTTTATGTTTTGCTCCTCGTTCTTCCGTGATTAAAAAATAATCTTCCACATACAAAAATGCACATGAACGATGTCATTAACATTGACACACACAAACACACACACACCTACAATTTAGTATTGTTCATCCCAAAGACTGTCAACTCCCTATCATAAGTTACAAATGCACAACACTTAAAAGTTGATTGAGCACTGAGAAGTGCAGTGACTTGCTGGACTGTGAATGGCATCAATTCTTCTAGAGTCTTAAGCCATTCAGGGTAAAAAAAAAGCATAAAATGTGGCCAAGACAAAGACGACGACGCCTTATCAGAAGATAATCAAATAGTATCAATTGCGTTTCAAACACAGAATCTACAGCAATGATTGAATTTGCAAAGTATATTTTAATTCATCATACTGCACAGGATGTCTATATAGAGTGGTGAATGATGAAGTTACACAGGATTTCTTTACACAGGAATGTTTATTCCCCTGAGTGTTCCAGAGATACCAAAGAAACAGATTCACCCCACTGTGGTGTGACCATAACTCAAAGAAATACTCATTTGAGACAGATATTTAAATCAGCCTTGCTTAGCTTCTAAGCTTTGCTTTTCTTTGTGCCAGTAAATTTATAAGCCCACTTCTTAAATGTATTATTCATCCAAGCATGTAAATAATGCATGCCTGGTTCCACAGTAAATTAACCCTTTACCTTACCAGGGATACAGGAGTCATTGTTTTGAAAGGCAATTATGTCATTTAATTAATGTTGTAATTAATACTGTAATTAGCTTAAACACCCTGCAACCGGGTGCCACTACTAAGCTGTCTTAATTAAATAGATTGAACGGTTTCATATCTTTTTGCACTGTCATGTTGCAGGGTGCAGAGAAATATGCAATCTTATTTGTACATTTCAATATAACTTTTTAAAAACAAACAGGGAGAGAGAACTCATTTAGGGATAATGTATGGCCATGTAAGGGAAAGAAAGATTTAGAACATTTCTATTTTAAGCCGCCTCTACAAAAGGAAATACTTTTTGAACAACTATTGGGAATCCTCTGTGTATCTATGAAACCTGTTTGGTCACAATTTGATGCTCTATTACAGCGAGAGTCAATGTCTACTAAAATTATGAAAGAAAATAAATCCAATTCCCAATTCAACTTTCAAACTAAAGGTAAGAGAGATGTGCTAGATCTTGCAAGTCTGTGTTTTATTGCTGCAGTACAGCGGCGGAGCAGGCAGACAGCTAATCCGCTAGTAGAGAGTTTTTATCCTTGCCCAACCTGACAGTGATAGAAAGTGTTTTCCCCAAACTAGAAAAATAGTTGAGGGAGGATGAAATAGCAAAGAGGTCAGTGAATACTGAAGGATTTCTAGTGCACTCAACTCCACCGGCTGCAGGTCCAGCTTTGTATTCATAGGCTGTGAGCATCCATACAGCTCATCTATTGTGCATGTGTATGTCAGAATCACTTTTGAACCCAGACGGCTAGGCAGTACCAAAAAGCAATAAGGAGGAACTCCCTGCTTGTAAAATTAATTCCCCTTAGAATGGCCCAGAGTAGCTCAAGGTACGGAGAGTTATTGAGGAGATATATGCTAGCTCATTACACAGGATCTCTTTTTCTGTGTGGTTGTTTACATCATATTGTCTCTAAGATATATAAAGAAAAACAATTAAAAAAATTTTGTAAAAATTTGGGAAGCATAATTAATTGTAACCTCGTGTTAGAAAAAAAATCAAATGGGTTTGTTGTTTTTGTACCATACGTGCATCCCAGCATCAGTGGAATACCCTGGCTTTCTATTTGGTTGCTAGTGATTTTATCAACGTCGTTAGACCATTCATTGAACTAAGTGAGGAATCCATCAAAAGCTGACAGGAAGCTGTAGACTAATGGCTGTTAGGCTGTAATATTCTTTAATATGATTTTTATTTCCCTTAATTTCATCTCCTCTTAACGCAGGTCCCAATTCAGTCGAGAGCTGCTGGGAACATGAGGGCCTTTCTCTACAGCTTACAGGGATCAGCTTTACATTATCTTTAGTTTCCATGTGGATTTATTCTGGCAAAATCTACAGCTTTCAGTTGACTGAATTGAGAAGCATATTGTGTGGCAATTGTGTTTCACTACAGGAACATATGAAACCAATTAGGATGGGTATGGGTTATGTGTATGGTGGCAGCAGGGACAACAACTTGTGCACTTGCAGAGCCTCTGCACACTGTTTGTATCTCTTCATACTCCTCTGCATTTGGAACCAGCTTCATCATACACCCTAACACTCTAAATTAAAAATAGCTCAGCGGGTTTCAATTTTGTGCTGACACAAACCTAATTTTACACCTCCTTTCAGTAGTTTCCCCTGTTCTTACACCTCATGTCCTCTGAAACAATCAGCCGCTGCCCTGAAATTGCCTGAAACATAACAAAACAAATGAAATGGAAATACATTTTTTGCAACAGGATTATCTACCCGTGTGACTATTATCTTTCCCTGCTGTTTATCTGAAGTAAAAGGAGAAGATAATTTTACAATTAATGGCAGAGGATTCAGAACCCCACTGTAATCATTAGATGACACATCTTGAAGAAATAGCCCTCCATATTGCCTTACCCTGGGCTTCAATAATCTTGACCCTGGGTATTAATGGATGAGTTAATGGCCTGCAGAAATCCTTTAATTTATGCCAGGGTGAATTAAGAATAAGTAATGGATTCTGCTTTTCAAAATGTCCAGACAAGGCATTTCCGTTCAGCCTATCTGAGAAATCAAATTATCATATTATCTCTTTGAATGGGTCTTCTGAACCCATATTTCACAATATCTGATGGAAATAGTTTTGACATTCATTACATGACTCCTGCTTTATTGTGGCTTGCTAGTACATGCTATGACAAAAGAGGATAATGATTTTCCAGCCTACAGTGAGGAGAAGGGACATGAAAAAAAAAAGAAAAAATTGGATCGCAATTGACAAATCAAACTTTGACTGTCCTAATGTAAATACAAATGTAATTATGGAAGTGTAAATTGGTTTGACTCTCTGAAGAAAGGCCATGACCCTTTGCCCCTTTCTACACAATAAATCCACAGAACATGTGACACGTTTTAAATTCAAATATAAAACATTCAGATTCCTCATCAAGCGTTCTATCGTTGAATATTTGTGTTTCAAGACAGACACTAAGTTAAGACAAACACTATGGTGTTATGCTATAGCTACTGTCCTGTCTTATGAATGCTCTTTGAATACCTGGTGAATACTAATTTCAGTGCCGACGAGCGACTGTGAAGTGACACTTAGTAGCTCTGATTTGTGAAGAGGATCCAAAAAGAGGATCTGGGGTATCCCTACTCTGACCAACCCCTTAATCCTGTTCAAAGCCAGGTAATCCTCAGTGTAAAGTGTAGTCAGGGTGGTGCAGTGTTTTGTTCACCGTGCGCCAGTGTTCTTTGTATCTTGCCTGTGAGTAGCTGAACTAGTAGGTAGTTTTCCCATAGAAAGATTATATGCTTTGTAAATAACAAAAAACCTTTTACCTTACCTTAACAAATATAAGAGTGGAATTAATTAATATTCTTGCCTCTTGCTTATTCAAAATATTTGATTGCATGGGAAAGCAAATAAAACAAGGATGGACTCCCTACCTCAAACACTATTGTCTTTACACAGCACCACTCCTCTGCACCCTCCTCCACCACACCCCTACCTATTGGTGAGCCTATGAATTGATCCTATACAGCCTTTTCTTGGGGCCAGGCCTGAATTTTTATTGGCTGATGTCATACATGAGTCACAGCAAAGTAGAAGTTTGATGTGAGCCATAAGACTGTCAGTGGGTCGTCCTCTGATGATGAAGTCATCCTTACACTTGAGCGAGTCATGTTTTTTTGTTTTTTTTCCTCAGGTTGTACGACACCCTACAGTGCCTATTGCTATCATGGTGTGAGTTAACCAGAGCCTCCCTGACCCCCAAGACACACACACACACACACACACACACACACACCACACCTACCACACACACATACTCTCCCGTCAAACCGCAACACAACCCTGGCAGTTATTTGGGGTTTGTTTGTAATCTTTTCGGGCGCTTTGTCAGGCAGGCGCAGTGATATTAGTGTGAGTGCACAAAAGCCCTCGAGTGGTGTCACGCACAATTAATGTCCCCAGGTAGCAACTCCATTAGTCTTATGAACTCAAGTCGCAGTGGGGAATGCTAATGGTGGAGGTGCCGTAGGGCATTAGGAAGGAGTGCAGCCAAAGCTACCACTTTACCCTTCTATTTGACCAGTGTGCACCTCCATCTCACTTTAGAGCCCTACAACCAACACCCCCAACCTAGACACTTTAGTAAGACATACTGTCGAGCAGCAAGCAGCCTCTGAAGAGTCCGTTGGCAAGGCGTGCCACTCACTCACTCACACAGCTGTGCATAGTCCCTTTTAATGAACATTTGTATATCTCTGGCATTTTACCCAAACGTCTTCCGTTACATAACCGCACCGTGCACTCCTGCACCCATCCAGTGGACCCTTTGAAAGTCCATATTTTTTTGTTCCATGTGAAAACATCCCTGTGTGGTTAATCAGTGTCAACTTTCATAAATGTTGACTTCCATCTCAACAGCCTCAAATCCCACTTGGTCACATGAGCTTCTACACTACCAAACCCCGGCTTGACCTTGCTGGTGTAGAAGCGTTCAGCGGTTCATTTGATCTAACAGGCCTACAGCTGAGCTAAACCCAGCAGTGAGGCCTGCCTGCGCCCCTGTTCCATGTCCACTCTAGCATAGCTGTATTTAGGAAGCCTGGTAGCTACCTTTACATCACAGCTCAATAGAATTACGTTGCCTCCAAACCTACATGTCAATTTTGTGTCACACAGTCCATGAAGCAAAAAAAGAGGTAGAGGTGGTCTGTGATAAAGAGTGAGCTGACGGAAAGCAGAGCAACAGAGAGAGAAAAGCCGGTAATTTTGGGAGAACGAACCCACATCACCAAGCAACCTCCGTTGAGGCATGAAAAATACAAGCCTGCCGTGACAGTGACTGCAAACAGAGAGAAGTCACTCTGAGCCTATTCACAGCCTTTATTGCATTATCAATTACAGATTATAAATGTACTCCAGACGGTCTGTTTCTCTATGGCTTACTCCATCATGTTGTGCCGTCATCACTCAAACTGAGGCCCACATGGGAAGGCCAGGGTAGCTCTCAGGTTCTTGGGTGCCTTCTCACCGTTGCTATGGAATGCAGTGGCTGTTTTATTGCTTGTGGCAGTAATTGTACTTACATTTGATGGTCTTTTGTTGAGATAAACCCCACAGCTGGCTTTCTGTTAGCCCCTGCTACAGGCCAATACAATCACAGTCCTCTTAAATGTATGACAACCTATCCACCTCAAGCCAAACGCACTTCTTTCGCCTACTTTGACAGTACAAGTGTAAAGATTAGGCACGTAGAGCTTAGGGTGTTGAAGTGCATTTTTTTAAGAGAATGGGTGAAAAATGATGGTCCTCCTTCCTTCCTGTTTTATTCAGGATTCCCAGCAACACAAGTCCTTAACCACTGTATTAAAGCATCTGCTGCAGTCAGTTAGTATGGATCAGAAAGCGTCCACAGCTATCTGAAGCTCACATCTTTGATTTTATGGCCTTCCTATGAATGAGCCAAGCAAGTGTTCCTATTGATTTGCACATTAAATATATTAGTAATAAAACAACATCCTGCTGCAAACCAATTGTAAAATCAATAGTAATTGGTACCAAAATATTATGAGTGCTTGGTCTGCAGTCTTATTGTCTCTGTAACTGACCAGTGAAATCCTGTATGTTTGCACGATAAATGTGATAAATATTGATAACAATGTCAAATGAATGTATGGGTGTAATTCTGAGAGCCTAAATATAAATTGAATAAAATCTGGAAAGGTATGCTGTGTTGAAAAAAAACAACAACAGAAGGTTAACAAACTAAACCACTGCACAGTGCTGTACTTGATAAACATGTACAGCAACTATTATTGATCCATGGGAAATGAAAGAAATTCAGAGGGACACTCATTTTGCACATCATATGAGATCACACCTTTCACAAATTGGTGCCACACACCATTAGGACCCCAAAAGACTACTGAACTGGACTCTAGCTTGAGTAAATACTATAGGAATGAGCAGAGGATAATCCAGAGGGACGTTCAGAGGTTAGGAGGAATGATGGGACAGGTCATAGGAGAAAGTGTCTGGAAATGAATATAACTGCATGCATTATAAAACTGTTCAAAACTGTTCAAAAATCCTGGTGAGGAAGTGATGGAAATATTCATCTTGCAAAGCTCTTTAATGTTAAAATATGATTGAGATTAATCATACCACCTGACTTCCCTGGATCCCTGTGATGGGCCAAAATTAGGCACAAATCTATTATAACTGTATGTGGCAGAACCAATCTAAATCAGAATCAGAAACAGGTTTACTGGTGTTTGGTGCATAACAAATAACAAAAAACAATAACAATAAACAATAAACAATAAACATAGCAAGAGTAGAATAAAAACAAAAACAAGAATATAGCAAGAATAAACATACATAGAGCAGTCATGAGAAGTTATCTTACATCTTTTAATACCGTGCACATTAACAAATGTTCTGATAAAGCAACTTTTTAATATAGTGTTTCAGATTTGAGAAACAATGCATGGAAAGTTTCTTGTGCAAGAGCTTGTGCAACCAGCGGTATACTTTTAATAGAAAGAACTGAGAGTCTCCTCCTTTTATACTCTGGCTCTCCTCTGGTGTGGGATCCTTTCATCCTGTGGAGCAGGAAAACAAAGCATGAGGTGTGTCTTATTCTCCATAGAGTGCCCTGGGGCCGACGAGTGAGCTTGCTGCCATCCTGGAGGCTTTGAGTGCTTTATAACAGTGTACACAAAGGACCAGCTTCCCACAGCCCAGTCATTAACAAGTGGGCAGCGGTGAAGGCAAAGCCGGAGAGAGGCCTTCCACTGTCCTGCCACCACACCTGCTTCCACACTCACAGAGCCAGGCTGGCCCAGCATGAAGAATGAGTCTTAGTGCTCTGAACTCCAGGGAAAGCAACCCGGCTCTGCTGTCATGTTTGTTCGATAATTCAGGAGTACTTCTGACAACAGTGCATGGCCGAGGACCACAAAAAGAGCAAAATCTTACAGCTTTGTCATCATCATAGTCACATCAGTAAAACGAGCACAGGTCTTAAATAAGGAGTTCCATAGACTGCAGTGCAATTTCCCATTAAGATCCATCAGCATCGTTATGCAACTATCTGCATGTGATTTACAGTATAATAGCTAGCAGTAATAGCGGCTGCATGATTCAGAATTTATTTGACCATCTCAGTTTTGGGTATGTTGGATACTTCTGCACAAATAATTTCTTTCTTCATCCATCATACCTGAAGATACAGGCCTGGTTAACTCCAGTGTTAACAAGCAGTACAAAAGCAAAGCAAACCTTAATGCATAACATAAACACACATAAACATGCAACGTTAAATACATGCCCATGTTTGGTTGTCACATATTGTCAGTATTTGAATCAAAAGATTATCATTCAATCTATTATATATATAAAGTCTAAAACATACAGCTCCTCATACATATAGTTTCTACATATAGACAAGCAATGCATCCAAGTGGCCTCAGCATCTTTTTCCCTAGAATGTCAGCGGCGGATAGATATCAAGTGTGTTAGCTACACGTATAAAACCTCATGCACGTAGCTCCCATACATGGGAAAAATGCAATCAGTCTATCCAACTTATTCCTCAGAATGACAGTGGGGGATATGAGAGGCAATATTTACTTTTGACCCTTTTGGAACAACTACCAAACCTGCTATTTACCCAGTGAGCAAAGTCGACAGACCCAGACATATCACAGACTGGACTGGACTAAATTTTGATGGATGTCAGCTGGGACTGCTAGATTTCAAGTGAGACCGGATATGTGACATTTACTTACAGAGATCGCTCGCCGGCAAGTCACAGTGTTATGTAAATAGCACACCTGTCTGCCCATCGACATGTCTGGCTTATGGAAAAATCTGCCTTTTATTGGAAATATCAGCACACCATCTGTGACATTATTCGTTACGTCAACTGAAAATAAAGGACTTTGTGCTTTGAGACTCAAGCACCAATATTCTTTTTCCAATTTAGTCAAAATAAATATAATTTCTCGGATCGTTATCTTATCGTTGATGTCATGCGCTGATACTGTTTCCCCTTCAACTTTGCTTCAAGATGCCAACCATTCTGGCACCATTATACTACATGATTGGCACATTTGTGACCTACAGTACAACACTTTGCCTCTAGCAGCGATGCTCAATAGGATCCCTGCTCTTTATAGCTGTAATGATTTCTATTAGCATGTCTTTATGGCATTTTTGGAATATGCCCATGAAAAATAACCAAGACAAATGTCATTTTAGAGTCTTCTCCATCATAGTTAATTTGTGATAGTAAGGCAGCATTTGATCTTTTTTCCAAGTACAATCACTCTTGCTTTCCTCCTCCAGGTCCAAAACAGTGAAAAATGAAAAAAGACAAAGTTGAGAAGGTGGTGATGGATTGCGAGCCCATCAATTTCATGATGAGTCTCTTCAAAAGCAAGCCAGTCAGTGGAATTTACATTATTAATCTCATGTAATAATCTACGGCGCAGGCATGGGGAAGCAGATAAAACAAGGCTGGACTCCCGACTTCAAACACATGCAGGTGTATTGGCTGTACACCATAAATAACAGGCTCTCTTCACTGTAATGGCTCATAGGTGGGTATGCCCCACTTGTGTCTCTCTAATTACTTTGGTTTCATCAGGTCCTGGTGAAGAGGAAAATCCATGCTCGATAACAATGAAAAATTCATATTGTTGTTTTTTTTCCCCCCATCTCTCCCTCTCTCTCTCCCTCTCTCTCTCACTCACTGTCTCTTATTCTGTGATATATTTAAATGTTAATAACCATTCATTCCTGACACCCTATCTACCAAGCCCCAAGTTTAACAGGAAATCTATTTAATCTGAAGAATCTCATTACACGATCATGGCAGCAGCTAAAGCCTTGACTATTGTCGATAGATGGGA
>CABFOQ010025960.1:9643-26417 GCA_900660455.1 Gephyroberyx darwinii | reverse complement strand
CTTGACCAATGACAAGCTGGCTTTTGCCGCTTCAATCGGGGCCTTTTAGCCAATGAGAGAAGTAGGCCGTGAGAACGTTTTAGGGGTGTGCCCAATCAGAGAAAACCAGCAATGACCCTCCCCTCTGCCTGGTAGTGGCTGCCAAAGTTCTATTTATTTAGTGGCAGGATATAATGGAGCTCTGTTCTATTTTATTCTATTCTATTCTTTTCTAAATTAACTTTGCATGGGCAACAATGGGATGCAAAAGGCTAAACCACTGTGCACCACTTTTATGAAATGTTGTATGTGTTTTATTGACCATTTTATTATCTTCCTACCTTCCACCAAATGTAACCTTATCTACACCCCCACCACACAAAAGGATTAAGCAGATAGACAAAAGGACAAAAGGATGAAAAATGGACATCGTTGTGGCATTGTGGCAACCCGTGATGACATGTCATGACGTCATGTCTTGTCATTAGGCAAGTGTACACAGCTTGATAAACTTGCACAGCAGGTTTACCACATTATGCAATTGACTTCTGAGTGGCCATATCCTGGTGCCAAGAGGATACCCATATTTACCCTGCAGCATAGCACCCAAGGGAAAACACCTACCTCTTCATACACGTTGGAGCTGGCTACTCCACAGAAGCGCCACACTTCTGCCCAAAACTCTGTGTAGCTCTCCTCCGACCGCTGGTACAGGTCGTTGTAGTTGCCTAGAGGACGGAGGACTCTTATCAAGAGTAGCTTACAATCAGAATCAGAAACACTTTAATGTAGTTCCAACAATGAACATTAAACATTAAACCACGGGAATGCCAACACGGTACATGGAGACATAGGACTCACAATAGTGCAACAGGACATTGCAGAACACGCAATCAGACAGTGGACTAAACAATGGATAGCAGACAATACACTGAACTCGGCAATGAGGCAGAAGGTAACACTGTATGATGTGTGTATGCAATGAATAAAGGAGGTTCCACAGTGTGCAACATGAGCAGGCAGGTAATAAATTTCGCAATTTACAACAATGTACAGGAGTCGGATGTACAAGTAGGTGTGCAGTTTGCCAGTTTGTTGGAGATGAGGCCTACCACTGTAACTTTCGCAGTTTGATGGAAACAGCTTTGAGGGGCGCCTGTACTTGTTGATAGAAACCCATTAGCTGTGACCTTTCAGTGTCCACCTTGACCCTCCCAATATCCTTCTATGTTGTTCACATTGATGTTATCCCAGCTGCAAATCCTCATAACTGCTGATGGAAATATTACTCATCTATAATAGTTTATGACTCAAAATTCACCCTTCGATGTGTGAGGTGTCAAGGAGTGATGAAAGAGGATGGTGGCTAACTCACAACCAGCCATAGTTTTCAAAGGAACGATGAGTTACATTTTTAGTTCCCCTTTGTTAAACAAGTTGTGCAATGAACATGACCTCTCAGGCTAAAATGCTGTGTTGCAAATTTACTGTCTCAAATGAAACATGTCACCAGTTTACGAAATAAAATGCACATATGGGAAGAATAGCGAGTTCACATCCATACTTTTACACTGTACAACTTGTGCTTTCATCTGGGTTATTTGAGGAGATTTTGGAATGGATGTGTGGAAAAACCTCCCACATCTCAGTTTGGTCTGGCACACCACATACAGGAGAGCAAGGGAAAGCAATAGATTAGGCTAACAAACATGTCGTAACCTGTCTGATAATGTTTCGTAATTTGATATCACAGACAGAGCTAAAGGCTGCCTAGTGACTCAGAGTCCAGATTGCACCAATGGAGGCGTCATTCTCTCAAACCTGAACTCGGAAACCCCAGCGAGTGTCTGGATCCCCTGAATGGAGATCAGACGAGGAGCACTTAACTACACTGTGTCGTCTGATTTCTCACAATTATAAGATATCAGTATCTTAAACACACCACATCCGATGTTTCGGCTAATGCCGTTTTCAAGGGTGCTGGCGGTAAGACCTTGATGAACGCTTTAGACAAAACATAGGAACTTGTGTAGTTAAGATATTGATAACACAAATACACAGAAGTGCGTTCTTTACTGTGATTATTAGTAGAGAAGAAGAAGAAGTTCACATTACAGGTGCACACATGCACTAACACACACAACACACGCATGCAGGGAGGGTGTCCGAATGAATTTGTCCTCTGCATTTTTCCCGTCCTTGCCGTCCTTCCTCCAGGGGCAGCCAGGAGCAGTGGGCAGCCCTTTTTTCCTTCAGCGCCCGGGGACCAATTCCAGATCTACATCCTCGTTGTGGTCAGGGACAGGACAGGAGACCGTTTTTCTGCATGTTTTTAGATGGGGTTCTTTTTTATAGGAGCAGACACATGTGAGCACGGGGAGAACGTGCAAACTCCACACAGAAAGGCCCGGGAGATAACCCACCTGGGCACCCCAGAGTCAATAAGTTATCTGATATGATTGTAAAGTACTTTTCGCCAAAGTACCCATAATCCCAGTAAAGACTGTACTCTTGACTGAAAGGTTTTCTCTAAAGTAATATACATAAATAAAACAAAAAAACAGGAGAAAGCAAGAAAGATTGATAACTAGCTCCCTAGAGTTGGCATAGCAAACAGTACTTTTTTGGTAATTATCAGCAGAGCTTGAATACGTCTTTGACCAAAAGATGGCTGAAACTACCTGATGTATAAATATCCAAGTGCCCCCAACCACTCCATCGCCAGTTTCTCCCTTTACCAGGTCAGCCCCACAACTTGTACAACTTGTACAACCTGGCCCACTGGTACAATGTATTGGTACATTTTCAGCTTGCCACCCCCATGTGCAAAGCAATGCCCACTCATGACCTTCTGTTCCAGGTGAAGAATGGTGAACTTTTCTCAAATGTCAATGCATTCAATCTCAAACAAACATATTAATAGCTTCTGACCTTTCCTTCCCCTGAAATTAAAACAAATGTTCTCCTTGTTCAGAAGCTTTTAATACGTTCTGCATTGCATTTTCTTTTTTTGCCTTTCCACAAAACTGAATGTGAGTGTCGTTCTTGTACCTTCAGTGTCAGTGTGTACTGTGTTATTACGTTTGTTTGTCTATACGTCTTTGTGCCACTGTCACCAAGACAAATTCCTGTACATTTATTGGACTTGAATAAGGTGATTCTGGCTCTGATTCAGAATTTGATTGAACTTGAAGTTGACCTAGATTGGCCCCATTCACTCTAACACTGGGTATCTCTTTTATCTGTTTACCCTGGCTCTGCCTCCACATTAGCTCATCTCGCCAACAGCTCAGCCATTTACATTTTTGCAAAAGCAGTGGGCAGCACGTCTTTCACATCCTGCACTCATATCTTTCTCAAGTATTTCCTAATGGCTGCTCTTTGGATCCTGTAAAGTAAATAAAGTGTCATTGACATGAGGTTATTATGTCATTCTTGTCTTACATTTTAGGCATTTAGCTGACACTCCAATTTAGAGTGAGTGCAACAGGACAATAAGGCTAAATTCCTAGATTGGCATCATTATCAGTAACCAATAGTGTGCTGCTCAGCCAACAGATGTACTGGTTGGAGACTCTTACGCCAACAGCCACTCAGGTAGTTTAAAAAAAACTGGGCTTGAGTGCTTCAGACCATCCAAAGTCTTGTCTGAATTTATTGCTCAACCAGCTAACTAGGTTGGGCTTTAGCTGTAAGTGACTGATAATAATTTAAAAAAACAAGCTTGCTGTTAACAAAGTGAGTGTACTAAACTGGCTAAAAGTTTCTTGGTTTAGAAAGAGGCTGCTGACATGTGATTGGCTGAGCAATGAGGGGCACAACGAGCCTTCCAGGCTGCAGCCACGACCATTTAATGTATCACAGAGTTTTTACTGTATGGGTCCACAAACATGCCCCTAGTGGTCGAGTATAGTAGTGTTCCCTCTCACAGAGAGACCAGATAGAACGAGGCTCTATGGAGAGTTTATATAAAAGCGTGATTGTGAATGATTGAAACCTGACTGAGTTTACTGACATGCATGACACGACTGGGATAGTATTTCTATCTTTATTATATGTTTTGTTTCCGATAAAATTCTAGTTTTTGTCCAAAAATAAAATTGTAACAATAACTGTAATGTTATTTGTGTACAGTAAAATGTTTTCTGCGTTCATGGTGGTAAAAGTATCGGTAGTGTAGAGTGGTTCGTTTTCTGGAAACTCAACATTTGCATTCCTTATCTGCTTGTGAGGCAAATGTTCAAACTGTCAGCTATCGATCGTGTGTATGTATGTCTGTGTCCGTATTTTGAAGCATGTTGAAATATTTTTAAAACATGTCAGTTATTACTTCCAGATGAGAAGATAGTCAACGTATACATTGATCAACTGTGTGGCGCAAATGTGATTAGTGTTTGTTTGGATTTCTTCAAACTTGATTCGACTATATGTACTCATGACGCCACCTATGGGACAATGAAGGAAGTACAGCAGGCCTGAGACTCAATCTGAATTCCCGTTCCTCAGCCCAGAAAACTATATTATCATCATCATCATCATCATCATCATCATCATCATCAACATCATCATTTTGTTGTCACTCCTGCTGGTAGCGTGTCCTTCTTAATAAAACTACTACAGGGAACTACTACCATTCTGCGACAGGGCACTATATGTACAAGATTGACAAGACAACATTCACAAAAACTGTTTGTATGGTGATCTATAAAATTAAGCATATTCTACTGTTGCAGTCATTGCAAATCGCTCTGTATAGAAGCATCGGCTAAATACCTTGAGTGAGCATATCAAAGTGAGAGTGATATTTCCAGGAGATGGCGTACTAGTATATCTTATCCTTGGTGGGTCTGCTGATGTGAGGTTTGCCTTGTGTGTAGCCTTATACTTAATGTGTGAATATACAGAAAACACTTTAGATTATAGCTTTTTTTCTTTTGTTACAGAGAAATTAGAGGCATGAGGCAATTTTCATACAATTTGACATTGCAGGGGCTGTTATTATCAATAGACTCTTAAAATCTACTTGACAGATTGTTGGATTAAAGCATGTATTACAATGAATGACTGCACAACAGTAAATCCAAACCCTCTGCAATGTACAAGAATGAAAGAGTTTTTCCGAAATGCAATACATCAATTTTGGGTAAGAAGTACTACCTGAAGTTCTCTCTAAAATATGGAGAATCAGGTCTCCAAACATGTTATTGTGTTGTTAAGCAAAGCCTTAAGATAGATTCTTCATTCTTTAAAAAACATCAGAATTAGTTTTAATTTTGTATGAACAATTATTATGTAAAAGCAAGCATTTTAAATGGTCTCACATTTTGTACAAAACTGGGGCAGCTACAAAGGCACTTACCCAAAAGTACTTTTGCTCAAGTATTCTAATAATATATAGTTTTGTTCTGTGTACTTATTACTTTTCGTTTTAGGGGGCTTTTTACCTTTACTTTACTACACAGCTTTTACTCCATTTCAAAGCAAATATTATGTTCTCTACTCTCTACATCAACAATAGGACACAGCCAGGACAAGAAAAAATGTATGAATGACTAACTTAATTTATAGAAGTTCATTCACTGAATATAGAGATAATGTACTTTTATTTATAATATTGAAGTGCCCTGAATTCAATAGTCTATAAAATACTGAACTGCTCTTTTTGATTTTAGAAGTTAAAACTGATTTTTTGTCAGATCACATGCCAAACTGAAACCCCTTTCGTGACGTCAGCACCTGTCACGGAAGTCAGCGCTAGGTGATGGTGGCGGCCTCGTCAGCCTAGCAGGAAGAGGATGTGTGTTTCCAGGGAAGGAATCAAACCACTTCAACCTGTATAATTGACTAAAGAGCCGCATAGCTTCACTTCAAGGCCTGTTGGGATTAAGGCAGTCTATCTTTAACGGCTTGGAACCGGTCCCTGTTAGCCTGACGCAGGGTGCAGGACAAAATGTCCCTCTTCCAGTCGGCACTTGATTTCCTAGCCGGGCCCGGTTCGTCCGGAGCGGCCAGTCGGGACCAGAATGACTTCGTTGGACAAGTCGTTGAGCTCGGTGACATGAAACTGAGGATCAAAAGGGTGATCGCAGAAGGTAAGCGCGTATCACTTCGGTCAGTGTTGATACCCGTCCGTTTGCGGGACTAGGCAGGCTGAACCAGCTAACAAAGCTAGCATACGGTTAGCATAGTGACGTTTCTATTGGTTGGCATGGAACTTGCGTTAGCTAGCGCAAGCCTGTCTATCTCAGCTGTGAGTCACCAAGTAAACACCAGGTCGTTTACTTGTTTTTTTGTGTTCCTAGGAAGCTTTAAGTAACATTCTGGACCATTCGTTGTGTTGTAACGACAAGAAGCTGATGCATTTCCACTTTAACTTAGGTATGACTCATAGCTAGATACGCGAATAGAAAGTGTTGAGGCCAAGCTGTATTTTATTGTCCACCTCTTCCAACTCACACGTCGACAGACAACTTAAAGCTCATTATTTTAATTGGCAGCAAGTCAAAAGAGAAGGAGGGGAAAACAAGGTATGCTGTAGGCTATACAGAACAATACGGTTGACTTGTTTTGGTTGCCTACATAGAATGTCAGTGAGGAGAATCTGGTTTCAAAACCCTTATTTAACCAGGCAGGTTGAATAAGAGCACATGATGTCTTTGCAGCAGCAGTGGACTGGAGGAGCTGCAGGGCTAGTTGGACTCTGGCATGTGACATCTGGGGAGGGCATGGTTGGGCGCAGCACCCCTTCCTCCCTTTCATCTGCTTCATATGCTTAGGCTAGGACTGCGCAGTAAATTGAAAAGATATTTAAGTTAGACAGCTTCCTAAACAACATTTCATGGAGAAATTGCTGTGTCCACATGCATCACATTTCATATTGCAGTCACGATAGTTGTGATGAGCCTTTGAAAGGACACTGTTGGCTTGTTGTTTGGGATGTTTTAATGGAACTTGGTCCCCTAAATGAGAGAGTGCATTTTTCATTTGGATCCCCTGCCAGACAGGAAACTAGATTGTTTGTCTACAAGGCAAATTGCCTGGGAACTTAATGGTAATGTATTCACCAGCCACTTGAATCACTTTGCCAGCCGATTAGATTTGTAGAATAGAACAGAAACTCCAAATGATGTTTAGTTACTTAGCAGAGTAACTTGCTAATAGTAGTCAAACTTAGCCACAGGGGAAAAAAATACCATTCATTTCCCACCCTTATCCCAGGCCCTTTCTTCAGTAGCACTGGGAGATTGATATATTTGCAGCTATTGAGTGTGACTCTGAAATGGCAGCCAGTATTTGTTCGTATACAGAGGTTGTGATTACAACAGACTTGTGAACCTTGAGATCAGGTTGCTTTTCCATGCTAGCGAACAGGGATACTTGCCCCTGTTAGACTAAGGCAAAGCATACATTACATGGTTTCTTGGGAAAATAAGTGTCCCAGTTGGCCCGTGATAGGAAACTAATGTTTTCGTCCACTTGCCACAGTGGAATGGCTACACAAGAATTTATAATCAACCAGACAAACAAATAGACATTACCTGCTGCAGTAGCTGGTAGAGTAGACCAGTATACCAACCACAGCCAAGCCACTAGCATTGGGCTGGTGGCTGGCAATTGTTTAATTTGGTATTAATTGGGGTTAGTGTGGTCAAAATCTTGATCAGACCAGATTTGACCCCAAACAGGTTATTCATGGTTCAAGGTTAAGAATTTATTCTGCTTGTCCGGTCGGGCCAGTAGGTCTGAGTTGTATTCACCCCTGGTATGGTTTCACTGGCTCATCAGGCAGGAATAAAACAACCACTTTTTCACACATTTAATTTAATACTATAAAAAGTTCATAATATACAACAGAAAACTACTAAACAACAGAGACAATAGTTCAAGTTTCAAGTTTATTGTCAAGTACTGGATAAAAATGCAAACATCATTACCAGTAATGAAATTCTTGTCCCCCGGGGCAACTCAACTTAACAAGTAAGTAAATAAGTAAGTAAAAAAACAAAGTCAAATAAGTAAATAAGTAAAAAGTAGGTAATAAGACAGTAATAATACAAATAAGTAAGTGATTAAGGAGAAATAAGATCAAACAGTGATCAAACCAAACAGTAATAAGGTGCAGAGAGCGGTGTAGTATAAATAATTTTTAAAAAAGTAAAAAAACAACAACTATGAACTATGAAGCAAAAGTATAAATTGGCCTTTGTGGCACTTATTGTATTCATACATGAGCCCGATTCATCAACTGAGAGAAGCTTTTCTGTAAATATATTATATATATATATATAGCAGTAACATGGCAAAAAAAACATAACAAAACCAGATGGGAAATTCATGAAGCTTGTGAGTCTCTCCATTCATTCATCTCGCTGATACGTTAATCCCATCCCAGGAGGGGTTGTCACTTAGCTGCTTTGCCAACATACAGGCTAGGTGCTGCAGGCTGTGTGTCGAGTGTGTGTGTTTGCTTGGGTGCTTTCTACATGCTGTCTAACTTGGAAATTTCAACACTCACTCTGGCTGGTCAACAGGTTATAGTGTAACTAGTCTAAGAGTGGTTTTATGAAGGAGACTGACTCCAAGACCTTGAACATCCTAACAGACATTGAAACTGAAGGTAATTACACATTAACCCCTTGGTGTCTTCAAACTCTTCTGTCATGCTGTCGGAAAGGTGTTGCTGTAGTTCCTCACAAAGACCTCTTACCATCAGGTTGAGACATTAACATCAGCCAAATGCTTGTAATTTCTGGCTGTGGCAGGTGTTTACTATGCCAACCATTGAACTAACTATCATTTCAATCCACTTGCTGGTGGATGGAAAAAGTCAATTCCCTGCCCTTTGCACCAGTATTGAGCTCAGTTTCACAAAGACCGCCACAGTCCTCTTCAGGTTAGTGAGCCAAAGATTGTTATCTTTGCGCAAACAAAGGGCTTTTTTTTAGATAAATTCACCCCTAGCCGGCCTTTTTGTCTCTTGGGTTTCCCTTTCTGAGCAGATGAAACAGTAGACAGGATTCAGACCTAGGGTGGATAAACCCTGGCTTTATTTCTTTGATAATCCTTGCATTAATACACCCATGCACAAAGCTGCATTCCTAACAATCTTTAATCAACTGGGTACAATGAAGTATGATTTTTAACCCACATTGTCAGTGTTTTTCTGGGAATGACTTATTGGCGTAAAACATTGAAACCAAGTAGTGCTTTTGAGTTTTGAGCCCCACCCATTTTCAGAACAGACACCTGTGATGCCCAGGGGAAGGGTGTGTGTTATTCAATCCAAGTCTCGAAGGAATGACTAGTTCGTATACTGGTCCTCATTGTCGGCTGTCGATTTCTGTTAGTTTTCCGACCGCTTTGAGCAGGTGAAACAGCAGATGGAGCGGTCTCTAGATTGTTTGTCTCAAGATTGGAGACATGGGCAGGACAGTGACAGGACGGCCACTGCTCACAATCCCAGACCAATGAAATGTAACTATCAGTAACTACCATCGAGGTGCCCAAGAGCCAGGCTGATTGGACTGGGCCGCTCCCGGATATGAATGTAGAACTGCATGAGTGTGACGCAGGGTTTCGCTGAAAAGGAGCATACATCCTCAGTCAGTCCTCCTTGAGTAAGTAATGGTTAAAAGACGGGACTCTTGAGTGTATTTATTCCGGTTTCTCAAAGCAAGAAAGAGCAAAGCAAGCCTGGTAGTTGATTTACTTGTCACCATGGTAACCCTGCCTTGGTTTAGACTGTGGTTTTCTGAGTACACATTTTCATTCACTGAAAGTTGATGTGCACACAGACAAACAAACACACCAGTGTTTCCCATACAATGTTGATACTTGGGTGGCCTGCCCAGCCGTGCCCAAGTCAGTTTTTGTGTTGGATTCATTTGGGGTGCCCTAGTGCATGAAGCGGCCGATACTCGCCGATGTGGTTTTCAAACAATAAAGATTTAATGCTGCCAAGCGCTCAAAGTGAGTGACCATAATTCATTCCACCTATGACTCAGCACATCTGTGCTCCGTTGAGTTGTGGTATGTTTGTCCCGAAACACAGACTAAATGTGTAGACAGTTTGAAACATAGTCTTGATAATCTGATGGATGTATAATAGTCAGCTGGCTTGAAACAGCAACCCCATGTGAAACACAGGAAACCAAAGGTCAGGAAACTAATATTTTTGGCCACTGGCCACAGTGGCTTGTAAGTCCCAAAGATCACCAGCCACTTTCACAATTCTACCTGATATTTTTACTTTATCTTTAGAATAGATTAGGACATCCAAACAGTGGTTGTTACTTTTAGTCTCTCTGCCCTTTCTCTTTTCTACTCCCTCGCCTGTTTGCCAGTCATTCTGCTATGTGACATTTGAGGAGGCCTGTTCAGTGCTAATGTTCCCTCTTCCTGCTCCTTCTGATGGCCCAGAAAACAGGTTCTCCCTCAGGTGGTTTACAGCCTGGCTCAGAGAATAGACTATGTACAGATGTAGCCATTGTAGGAAGTCCCACTTTTTATTGCATGCTTGCTTAGGTACTGCTGCACTTTGGCTCCATGCCCAGGAAAAACTGGTGGGAACTTTTTAGGTATTGGAATACACAATGAATGGTGTAGTGCAGCGATTCCCAACCTATTGCAAGTGGGCCGCCAAATCATGGGCAAAACACACAGACTTTATTGGGAAAAAAAATAGAGATTTTTTTTATTAGTTAAACGTTTTTAAATGTAAAAAAATAATCATTTCATGGTATTTTTTTCTTTAAAACCTTAAAAAATACATCATCACTGTGATACCGATAGATTGGAACTTATGGTAGGACCTACTACGTTCGTTGATCGCCCAAGCCGGACCACGATCGACGTGCGCGCACCTGTACATTCTGAGATGAACTTGAGGTGATAATCAAAATGGATAGTTGCTAGCATCAGGCACACTGAAAAGGAAAGAAGCCATTAGTACATCTGCATCCACAAGTGATGTCCCGCCCGTCAAACAAAAAAAGGTTCGGAGAAAGTATAGCGCTGAATATTTAGCAATGGGATTTTTTTGGACAGGCACGGAAGACAAACTGTTGCCGCTGTGCATGGTGTGTTTCGAGGTCTTATCAAACGAAGCTCTGAAGCCATGTAAACTGCACCAAAAAAACGCTTGAAATCTGTCAAACCTGCTTGCCTATGTCAGGTATGAAAACAATGGAGAGATAAAAGAAGAGTTCCTGTTTTGCAAATCTTTACCGACGTGTTCAACTGCTGAGGCCATTTTTGACATTCTGAACGTGTTCATAGTTTCAGACGGGATTGATTGGTCCAAATGTGTGGGAGTGAGCACTGATGAGGCCTGTGTGAAAGCTGTGGCTCCACTAGTAGCATCTGTCCACTGCAGTATACACAGAGAAGCGCTGGCTACAAAGAAAATGCCTGCTGATCTAAAGACTGTTCTAGATGAGGCAGTCAGAGCAGTCAGCTTCATCAAAAGCCGGCCACTGTAATCATGTTTATTTTCTGTTTTATGTGACGAGATGGGCAGTGACCATAAACAGCTTCTGTTAGACAGCAAAGTCCGGTGGCTCTCAAGGGGGGGAGGGTACTGATGCAACTTTTTGAATTGCGTGATGAGGTGAAGGTGTTTTTTCTCGACACCAAGTTTGAACTCGCACATTGCTTCGGTGATTTTGAATGGTTTGCTAAATTGGGATACCTGGCTGACATTTTCAACCACTTAAATGGACTCAGCCTCAGAGCAGTGACCATGTTCAATGTCCAGAATAAAATAGAAGCGACCATGAGAAAAATGGGCCAGGCGAGTTGACCAGTCAAACTTTGACTCGTTTGAGAATCTGTCAGATTTTTTTGACAAAGGAAGAAAAGCGGCTTCCCGTCACCGTGATCAATCATGTCAAAGAGCACCTGCATGGTTTGAGGACCAAGCTGCGCGAATGCTTCCCCATCCCAGAGAAGGACAATCTTGTGAGACTGGCTTTTTGGCGCTTGTGGCATTGAAGACGAAATACGGGAATGAACTGAATGTTGAGCCAGATCTTCGACTGAGACTGTCATCCCTTAAGCCAGACATCAAGCATTTGGTGTAAATGACTTCATTTCACAGTATTGTTGATAATCATCACCTAACCTTACGCAGTAGACCTAATATTAACCCATGTTAAGGGACTGGGCTAGCACTGAAAATGGACAAACAAGAAAAATGTATGTCCAGTTTAGAAGAGTCTAGCCTCTGTTTCCTCTTTACCAACACACAGAATCTGATGTAACTACCCCTTGTGCTATTTAGGGTGAAAGCCTATGCAGAAACATATACAACAGTATACAATCATACAGGCGGAAATCCACCGTAGAAGAGGCAGAAATGACAATTCCTCCACAAACAGCCTCCATAGGCCATAATGCAAAAACATTTTCAGTAAGGGATGCAAGTTATTTGGGGAAATTTAAGAAATCACTAATTGAAGTAGAAGTAGACGAGGCAGGTTGAGGGAAAGTGGATACACCAAAAAAAGGACACAACACACACACAACACAACAATAACTCCTGGAATGCATTAAGCATCACAAATTGGCGAGATATAACAGTGTAAAAATACCCAAGGGTGGATTTTCCCTTTTAAAATACGACTCAGGTAGACGCTGTGACCAATAAACGGTGTCAAATGACATCTTGCTTGTGCTCTCACTTCCATAGGTGGATTTGCCTTCGTGTATGAAGCCCAGGACATTGGCAGTGGTAAAGACTACGCCCTCAAGGTAAGCTGCAGACGTAGCCATTGATGAAATGCCACTTTTTGCTGCATGCCTGCTGAGCTACAGCTCCACTTTTGCTCCATCCCCAACTTTGGTTATTTTCTTCATCTGTCAGAAGTTACAAGGAATGGTCTGGTAACTACAGGATGTCCACAGGTGCTTAAAAAGTCTTAATTTAGATCATTTATTAGATAATAAATGATCTAAATTATTATAGGTATTAAGATGTCTTTAATGCCGTTATTCAAGGTCTTATTTTTTTCCCAATATCAATTCAGTTTTTTCAATATCATGTAGTGACAGGTTTCTTAGTGCTGCATGTCCACTCCTATAATATACAGAACAGGGTTAGTAGGGAAATAAACACAGTTATTACACAGTTATTCTGCCCCGTTTCACTTTCAAATTTCGCTAGCTCCCTTCATTCATAAATTGTCTGGGTTTGATAGCGTTGCTTCTTTATTTTGTTTCTGGAATTGGTCTTGCTATGCTTGCTATTCGAGGTGGCATTAAAAAAAACGAGTTCTTTTAAAGCTATACAATGTTCGACATGCAGGATAGATGCCAGATAAATACATGGAGGCAGAAAAAGGTAGAGCATGTTGCCGTACACTGAAAAGTGATTTTGTGCATGTGTGTTTTTCAGAGGTTGCTGTCGAATGAGGAGGAGAAGAACAAGGACATCATACAGGAAGTCTGCTTCATGGTATCCTTTATTGTTCCAGGAACATTGTGAAAGCCGCTTGTCTTTGCCTTAGGAGCATTTCTGCTTTACAAGACAGCATACAGTGGAAGGCAAGAGGAAAGTTGGGTGAGAGGGTGCAGGGTGTGACGAAGGCAAGTTAGACTCCAACGTACGGCTTCACAAGCGTGTGGTATGCACCGTCTTTCGTGACTACCGGGGCACTTCTGGTTTTAATGTACAGACACAAACGTATTATTCCAGAAAGTCCTTGCAGAAAATAATGCGTCATAAAGCATCATGGCTGTAGAGCACTTGGTTCTACTGTTTAACGTGACGTCCCAGAATTTACGACTCTTTTCTAAAGAGCTGTGAGTGTGTTTCCTGTTTGGAGATGACTTAGCTTACCCGCTAACCTGTTGCATCATCCTGCTGAGAGATGCACTGACAGAGCAGGAAACTAATGTAATAATTCTGGAGGGCAATGTATTTAGTGAGAGAATGTGTCTCTCAAGGGCTGGGTAGAAGTGGGTAGAAGATCTTTACAATAGAATTGGACCTCCATCTTGGCTACCTACCAAGTAGCTGGCAGAGAGGATTACTCTGTAGGAGATTGACACTGTCCAGATCCACTGACTGTAGTGGCTGGTGATTTCCTAAATTCAGCAGCCACTTTCTCTGTTCAACCAGACACTTTGGTTTATAGAACAGAACAACCTCAAAGTGACGGTTTGCTATCTGCTAAAGGGGCTGGTAGACGATACAAACTTACCGGCCACTGGCAAAATTTACCAGTATCTGTCTGGTTGCTAGGCTCTATCATTGGGAAATGATTAGTTGTTTGTTTTTTAAATTCTGAGTTGACTGAGCTGAACCTTGGCGTGATGCTAGTGTTCCTTGACCTGCTGGCCTTGTAGAAAAAGCTGTCAGGTCATCCCAACGTGGTCCAGTTCTGCTCCGCTGCCTCCATCAGCAAGGAGGAGTCAGACACCGGACAGGCAGAGTTCCTCATTCTCACTGAGCTGTGTAAAGGTAAAGACAAACACTCTCTCTCACACACACACACACATGCTTTCCAGTCCTCTCTTCCCCTCTTTGTTTTCCTCTCTTCTCTCTCTCTTCTATACCCATCACACACTCTTTCTTCTACTGCTTCACTCCTTACTCATTCACTAAGCTAAATTCCAGTGAATCTCAGCAGTCAGCACCCTTTCCCAACTGAAACACATTGGTGACGAAACCATTTCCTTCCAGTTCCCTCTCTACTTCCTGCTCTACTTCCTGACTGTTGAGTCTGACTGCTCAGTAACAACAAACTTTGTTTTCTTTCAGCAAAGCAAGCATACCCCTCTTTTCCTTAAGTTTTGGTAGTGTAGACTTGCTTTTTTGCTCTCACTTTAAATTGTTTTGTTATGGGAAGCACTTTGAATTGCAAAATTGATTTGATTGATAGAAGGATGCCCTTAGATTTTAAGACTAGGATAGACCTTCCAGATGGTTGCATTTGGGTAGTGGCGGGTATTCCTTTCCCACTGAATTTTGTTTGATAGATTTGTCTTGTCCCCCAGGTCAGCTGGTGGACTTCATAAAACGGGTGGAGCAGAGGGCTCCCATGTCATGTGACACGCTGCTGAAAATCTTCTACCAGTCATGCCGCGCCGTGCAGCACATGCACAAACAGAAGCCTCCAATCATACACAGAGACCTCAAGGTTGGTCTGAGCTCTTTTATCTCAGATGGATGGATGAATGACGTACCAAAGGAACGGAATACTGCAGAATGAATGAATGAATGAAGTGTTGATGCAATAAAATACTGCAGAATGGAAGGAATAAAGGGTGTATCGATGGATGCTGCAGAATGAATAACTGGATGAATGAACAGTCAGTCACATGCAAAATGGAATGAATTATTATAGCTGTCGTGTTTTATATCCGTTTGGAACAAAACCTTGAACCTTCTGCCATATGATGTCTAGTCCTCTTTTTATTGGTTCTAATAAAAGGTGTTAATTTCCCTGTCCTTTAGATAAAGACTGAAGCCTTGTAACAGTTGTCGTGTTTAGTGCTCAGTCACTACCGGACACAAACACACGTAAAACTGTTTGTCGAGTCATGCATTGTTGAAGTGTTAGCATGGCAGCAGAGGGCCAAGTCAGGACTATAAATCTGAACAGGAAAGCAGAGAGGTGGGAAAAACTCATAAGTAGCTCTATACCAACTAGTGGGAAAATGAGATTGCTGCACACTCAAAGCTGTAATGCACAAACTTCATATTTAAAGTATGAAAATTATATTTAGTCAGACTTGCTGCCTTCATCAGGATTTGAACCTTCCTATTGTTGTGATGTGATGTGGGTAGGAAAACGA
This sequence comes from Gephyroberyx darwinii, assembly GCA_900660455.1. Taxonomy (NCBI): domain Eukaryota; kingdom Metazoa; phylum Chordata; class Actinopteri; order Trachichthyiformes; family Trachichthyidae; genus Gephyroberyx; species Gephyroberyx darwinii. The sequence continues at coordinate 10,640 of CABFOQ010025960.1, read as the reverse complement.
CACTGGTAGAGCAGACCAGCAGGCTAACTAACTAACTGCTCTACAGCCATTTTGTTAGATAAAAAACAGGTTGAGGTGCCATTATGTTACATTTGGTTGGTGAAAGTGACTCATGAAGTTACCAGCCACTGTAGCCAATAGACAAAAATGTTAGTCTTGCCCTGGATGGGATAATGGGAGATTATTAAGTACTTTTTTTTCTTAGTTTTTCTACTGCTTTATCCCATCTCTGATCCAGACTTTTACATGCAGAGCTAGTTCTATGATGTGGCAACCTCATAGCCTCATGCCAAAACCATCCTCTCGTGGTTTTCCCTTGTTTCAAGGAAAGTTCCTGATTGATACATCGGTTTATACATTGATTGAGTGGTAGCATTTGGTGTGTGGCAGCCGTCCAGGCATGATTGCTGAATTCATTGACCAGGCATTTGTCTCCCCAAAGATAGAGCATTTACTGACCAGTATGCAGCACAGTGTGAGGATGATTGATCAATTTATTATTATATTACACAATACATACACACTCTTTAATACTGATAATCTGCAGAAGAAGATTGATCGATTGATTGATTTGCCTTTACATTCATGCCATTTAGCTGACACTGCTATTCAGGGTAACTTGTACAATGAGTGAACAAGTAGAGGCTCAGTGTCTTGCTCAAGGGTACTTCAACAGGACACACTGGCTGCTGTGGGAACCGAGCCTGGGACCTTTCAGTCACTAGGCCACTCTTACGATGGAGGCATTAATTGATTTATAGATTTTATATATCTATAAATCAACAGTACAATTGATAATGTGCTGATGAACTAACTGACAGACGATTCATCGAGCAGCCACTGATTGCTTTTATCTTGATGTGTTGCAGATTGAGAACCTGTTGATTAGTAACCAGGGCACCATCAAGCTGTGTGACTTTGGCAGCTCCACCACGCTGGCACACTACCCCGACTACAGCTGGTCCGCACAGAAGAGGTCCATGGTGGAGGACGAGGT
>CABFOQ010025957.1:0-14448 GCA_900660455.1 Gephyroberyx darwinii | reverse complement strand
AAATTATGAACACAGTAAGACCTAATAGAAAATAACATTTAAGAAAAAAAATTATGAATATGGTATTACATTTGAAATACCCAGTGCCATCAAAAAGCTGAGTGAACTTGAGCCAGTTCACTCAGCAGCATGACTTTGCCACCTTGTAGCTTAAACTTTTTGTAGGCTACATAAATTTTGCCCTTCTCTCCTTGAGAGATGCAGATTTCTCAATGACTCTATGGCACCACAGAACTTGACAGTCTATTATTTTAGACATGTGCCTGTTTTTGTCAACCTCCTCATGATGCTTACGGATCCCTGTCCTGTAGCCTTCATCAAGCTGAGCAGCTATGTTTACTTTCCCAAACATTTGCTTTTGTTTTTTCTGATATGTGCTTTAAATCTTTCAAACCTGTCTGAATCCATGCTGGGTCTGATCCTGTCGTTTGAAAAGGGATGCAGGGAAAGCAAAAAAAAAAAAGCATTGGTGTGACTGCATACAGTTAGCCAAGCCTTCCTACTGACTAAACCAGCTCCTCCAAAACGAGTATATTGTCTCATTCTGGCGCATTTTATGTCAGATGTACCACGAGCCACTCACTCTCTGCTGCCACACAGTGGTTGGTGGTGTTGTAAATTAGCAGCATTCAACCTGCGACCCACCAAGCTCCTATCTCTTGTATTGAGAGGAGCGAACTGCGCATGTACAATTTATAACGAGAGTCAATGGTTTGCAAGGGCGCAAGATTGTTGCGCCCCAGGCCGGAAATACGTTACCTAGCAGTAACTTTAAGTAGAACAATTTTAATCTACATTTTATTGCAGATTATACATTTTACCCAATAACTATATACCTCGCTCATTTAAAAAAAAAAAAATCAGTCTTCAATGAAGTCTAGGATGTGGGGAGTGGTGGAGTGGTGGGGCGGCGCTCTAGCGCCCTCTATTGGCCAGCCGCCACTGGTTGGCCTGATGATCAACTTTGAATGACACACAGGAGATTATCTTTCACCTCAGCGTACCTGTCAAAAAACAATTTCTATTTGTTTTTTCCGGTTCCAGCCCTGTATTTGTTCTTCAGTGCAACATGGAATACATCAGTATCTTGCTCAGTAGGTATGCTATCATACAATATGGAGTGAATATGGCTCTTGTTTAAAATGACGGATCTCTTAAAATAATCTGTCTCCTTGTTTCTACAACAGAAAAGATGAATCATACTTACTCAAAGGACTGGTAAGAACTGGCACATAGATAAAAATTTCTCAGATTTAAGCTAAGATAAAGAAAAAAAATGAAAATGAAAATGAAAACAAACAATACACCGCAGCTAAAATAATTTTCCTTGAGTATTAATGTGTATTTTCCCTCAGGCACTATATTCAAAAAGCTTGGAGAACGTGCAGGACAACAGCCTTCCTGTGGATCTACTGGAACTGAAGACCTTCTATAGTGTACCGCAGGTAAGACAATCATAATATTGGTCTTACAGTCTTAAAGGTGCATTAAGTAAAATGTATACTGTCCCATAGCACAAAATGATGCTAATATATCTGCAGAGCTTTGAGAGGGTTGTTGATCAGTACCAATGACTCAACAATTACTTCACCACGTGTTGAGATTTATGGCTTTCAAAACTCACAGTACGGGCCTGTACTGTATTTTGGTGACAACACAAGCCCCTCGCATTTTGTCACTTTATATTTCTGTCCATTACAGGCTACCATAAGCTGTGCCAAGACCTCTCACTGTTGTTGCAATTAACCGGTCGCCATAGAGGTTGATAAAAATCCTAGATTACTTAATTCAGCTTTATAAAACATACATTGAAAGAACATGGGATGGGATGTCAAAATACATATTGACTGTGTTAAAAGTTGACATGTCAAATAAGTGTTGATAACACATTGCCATGGCTTATGTAGCGGGGAACTGACTGTCAGCAGGATTAGGCTATAACCTTTTAGAACATATAATGAATTTAACTTGGAAAATGGAGGCTACTTTTGAAATGAATTAAAATTAAAAATGAAATGTAAAATGACAAATGCTATTATCATTATTATTGTGGTAAAATCTCAGTGAGACGATAGTCGGCCAACTGAGCCCTGGGATACACGGCACATCAAAAACAATGTGACCAGTCACTTACACTTGTGTTCCCCTTTAATTCACAGAACTTGCGGCAGGTTCTCACTGACTGTCCAATGCAACATTTGGTGAGTGTATAATTATACTTGATGACAAAATATTCTACATTAGCCATACTGTCAAGTGAATTTGAATTCTCCTGTGTGTTCACTGCTTACCCAGAGAGAGAGAGGACTACAGGTTTTCCAGCTCTTCATAAATAAATTAGATGCTGAGGCAAAGCACAAGTTCTTCAGGTGAGAGTGTCATCAAAAATAGAAAGGAAATGAAACTGAGATTAATGTGTATCAACAAACAATATCATATATAACAATATAACAATATCCTTTTGTAGACTTGTTAATGTGAATATGATGCACATTTTGCACATCATGTGTATTTGCTGTTCACATGTTTTCTTAATATTCTAATGTCCTTGTGATTGTTATATATTGCATATATGTTGATATATTTTTAACATTCCACTTATTTCATACGGCATATATTACATGTTTTTGGTATATTGTCGTATTGTACACATTCTGAAATCACTCTTTTTTTGCCTCAGCAAGTTGTACTGTTATTTTGCACATAATAATGCTGTAATCCATACGTTACCCCTACTTTTCATTCATAAGTTCTACTTGTGCTCTAGTTTACAAACTGACGATTGCATATGTTTATATAACCCCCATTTACTATATTCTTATTTAGATTATATTCTTTGCTGTATCCTATTAGTATTTGCTGCTGCAATGACCCTATTTCCCCAGTGGGGTCATTCAAGTTTAATCTTGTTTTATATTGATCAACTCAAGTTTGTTGCTATTCATCAAGAGTCACATTTTCTTTTGCAGGTGCATGTTAAAAACCAGCCACCATTCAGGGGTAGAGGGTTATATAGTAAAGAACATCAAGAATCAAGTAGAATCTTCCATTAAGGTAAAATAAAGGATAATACCTTACCCATAGACACCTCACATAATATTTCTTCTCTCTGGATATCAAGCATTTGCTTGACTATTTATGACTACAGGGGGAAAAATGACACTGGTGAAATAATGATTCATTTACTGCACTATAAATGGGCTGTTGAATGATGATGAACTGTTGTTTGACACATAATAAACACATCATGTATACAGTAAATGCAACTTGATCTAAAGTATCAAAGTGGAAAAAATTGCCATGATGTCTTGTACAAAAATATTTGTTGGACAGCCTAATCGGCTTTTTGTGGTTAAATAGTTCTGCCAAAAATACCAAATAAGTCTGCTAAAAAATCTTAGTGTTTTTCTAGCCTAATGGGGTCCATGTGTAAACTTTCCTCTAGCTGGACAATGACAATGAATGGTTCCTTGGAGTCAAATTACTCTCCCTGCTGGCACTGGTGCTGTGTTTACCACAAGGTGCTGAGACAGATCTGCTCCACAGTATGGACAGGTGAGTAGTATGAACCTTAGTAGAGGGTCTCTTAAAGACAAGCCAAGTCATTTGACTCAGCATCAGTAATACTTCACTAGAACGGGAGTCTGCCCCAGTAATCGCTTAACTTACAAGAGTTCCAGACATCTATTTCTGGTATATTTTTACCTTGATAAAACAGATGGAAGACAGTATACATCTACTATCCAGTGAAGCTCACACTTCATGAGCTATGGAGCTCCCTTCACAGAGGGTCAGATGTCACCGATAGACACAACAGATCAACTTCAGACCAAATGGAGTTATAGGCCTATGTGGCTGCTCGCATCTTTCCAATTATAAAATCATCTCAAGCTACTCAGAGCCTGGCCTTCTTGCATGAGTACTTACAATACTCGGTCAATGTTTGCGTGAGATCACTTCATCGTGACTGAGCAAATGTTAACCAATGCTCTGTCTCTCTTTATCTAGGATAATGGAGAGCCTGAATCTTCTGCGTTATCTCCTTATTAGAGACAAAGAACTGAGGAGCAAAGTGAGTCATTTTAACACTAACATTGTTCAGCTGCTGTAGTTAATGCAGAACACTGATGGTCTATCCCTCCTACTTCTAGATGGGTGTGTGGGCAGAGCTGTGCAGGATCAAGGATGAATACCTAAAAAAGCTGCGTGTGTGTATCAGCCTATCAAGAGTACATTATGCAGCTGAAGTGAAGGCAGTGAGGGAGGATCAAAAGCTAAAAGCAAAGGGTAGGCATTATTTCATTTCCATTCAAATAACCTTGTACAAATTGTGAACACTGCATTATTAACAGTCTGTTTTCATACTGTCTCGTCCTTCAGAAGCCAGAGCTGCAGCTAGTTCAACCAGATCAGTCAAAAGTATAACAGTGAAACATGAGAAAGTATCCAATATGTCCCCAGAGGTCCAGCACCAGGTACAGTAACTACCGTTCTTGTCAGTTGCAACAATTCTGGTTCAGATTTTGGAATTAGTTCAACAGGAAAATTGAAAACTGATGCTCTTGTACTTCTCAGGTACTGCAGAGTGCTATGGTGACATTTGACCTGATGGAGAGTCTTATTGTCCGTATCGAAGAGATATCCGAGGAAAAGGAGAAGAACCAAAATTAAGCAGAAATCGCCACTTTAGACCATGGTGTTAGTTCACATCAAATGCTTTTTATTTCAGTTTGACCAAACAGTAAACACAAAATATGTAAAAAGTAAATTTTTTCTTTTCCCAAAAATCTTTTAGGACATACAACATCACTTAGTTTCAACAATGTAACAGTAGAAATGTCTATGTTCAGACACAATATTATTAACTTGTGTTCTGTACATTGACCTAATAGAGACTTGTACCAGTTAGGGTCCATGACAAAGACAGAAGGGCATGAGCTTCCGTTGTTACCTGCTCAGCCAAGCTTTACAGAGTCTCTGAGCATCTCCCACACAGGACTCCTTTCAATGACATGGGCCCGAGCCAGAGACATCCGATCCCGGATACTGTCTACATGGGGCTTACTAGTGGCCTGCAGACAAGTTTGCCTTTATTCATTTCAAATATCACAAGTATATCAGCCTATTTTTTTTACTATCCAGAATCACAAAATCATTTTCACGCACTTTATCCTTACCTTGGCAATAGTCAACATTGCTTTGACAATCTCAGTATTGTTTCGGACAGGAAGGATCCTGAGGTTACTGCTAAAGAATCTGAAAAAGACAAAATGGTCTCCCTCAATAATAACAAGTATAACAAATAAAATATATCTCTTAGAATCAGGTAACTCCTAGGCAACTAAAATTTTAATCCATTTTGTAATATGTATCATATAAATCCTCTATTACATTTGGGTCAGCAGAATTACAAAAGGTAGGCAATAAGTGACGATCCAGATCACAAATAAGTGACTGAATTGTGTGATTGATTGAAAACACAGCCATCTACCTGTGCTGAATCGCTGACAAAGTGTCCAGTTCCTTTTTCCCATAAAACGGAGCATGTAAAAGTAGAAAGCTGTTCCGGTGGACTTGCACAAATGTCTTTATCTTCTCAAGGACCCCTGACTCCTCATGGTTCCCTGGGAGTTCTTGTGGGTCAACAACTAAAAATGCGGTACCTGGGCAGATGATTTATTATGGTATGGTTTTAGGCTTAAATTCAAAGAACAAAAGACCGCAGTTCAACATTTAGCCTGAGTAGCCCAACTTTGGCTGCAACATCCATCTCAGGCTTATCAAGAACCCAATTAGCCCTGATACAGGACCCTATGAGAATCTTTTATCATTTGGCTGTTTACTTCTCCCATAGGGATAGGGAGAGTGAGAGGTAAACAGCCAAATGATGAAAGATTCTCATAGGGTCCTGTATCAGGGCTAGAACCCAATATGTATCTGTGGTTTGTGTTTTCAAATTTAGGAGAGTAGCTTCAGAAACTGGTCAGTGTATACAAGGTGAAGAGGTTATCTAATAGGTGAAAATATAGTGTTTACCTGATAAAGGAAAAACAAAGGCTCCAGACTCAACACTGTCTGACAATCTGATGCGATGTTGTTGCGCGCTGAGCATCCTTAATGTATCATGGTGCTAATAAAGCAAATACGGATGATTAGCTCCTTCTGAATTTGTTGACAAGCTAAAAGTGACTTTAACCATTATAAACAAGCTTGAATATGTCATGTTTTGCTGACTGTAGTTATCTTTATGCATTGTGGTTTGCATTTTTTGGGTGGCAGTGCGCTAGCTAGCCAGTAAACTTCAACCCATTAATGTTACCTCTGAATCCAAACTGTCAAAGGAAAATGTTTGACAAGTTAAGTTTTACCTGAAGTGATGTGCTGACTATAATGGTTGTTTTCCATTGAACAGTTATTTCTGTGTTGGTTGTCATTGCAAACTAGATTGTCTGGGTGAAAATGCTGTCGTTTTAATGAGAAAGGCAGGTTTTAGCAAACAGGTGTCATGCTGAAACTGAAGTGATTGCTGAAAATTGAACTTCCTATCTGTGGTTTAATAATCTGAATCAATTTTCGACAAGCACGATGTTTGTATTTGAAAGTATGTATACTGACAAAATTGGTCAAATTCTTTACAAACAGAGTAGGGGGGCAACATCAGTTAATAGTAGTTGATTTGAGGTGGATGAGACATTTAAGTATACAGAAAGATAGGTATTATTTGTATTATTATTATTGAATAAAACTTTTTCTTTTACTTGAAGGCTCCAAAAATGTATTAAATGTATATATTATATAATTTATTATATTCTATACATTTATATTTATTTATACATTTTCAGATTATTAAACCAGAGATCATTTTCGGCACGACACCTGCTCTGTTATGTAAACAGGAAGCCGCTAGAAAACGCGCAGCGGGTTTTCGCTCGTGCCAGGAAATCCCCATGCTCGTTGCTAGGCACGCCATACAAAATCATTGTAAGGTGTTTGGAGGCTTACTGCTTTTACAAAACGGTAGTAACTCACCATTATAGCAGCAAAGAATGAATGCAAATGCTCAAAAACAACTTTTAATAGATATTTGAGTAAAAATAATATTCTTCCAACAAGCAATATAGTTCTTTAACAGTAGCTACATGAATCGGTTGCTAAGTGCTACATGTGTACCCTAATGAGTTGTGATTTTAATTTAGCATTAACGTTTAACTTGTTTTGCAGTCATAGGTGTATGTATTTTACAATGGCTTTGACATCCCAACGCTATTAAAGCTATTGTGGAGAATGCATTTTTTTGTACGACTTGAAGTAACCCTGAGCCTGCCACTGTTCTGCCTGTCACTATATTTGTATCTTATTTCATTGTGTCTCATTTTCATTAAAAAACACGATGCACCAAAACTATCTGCTTTTTGAAGTTCGATTTACTCTATATAGTTCTAGTGAATGGAAAGCTAAAAGCTGCTTAACAAGTTATCCATCCATGACAATAGCAGTTTTCACTTATTCAGAAACACAAACCTTTATTATCTTCAATATGACACTAAATGCAAGCCAATAGGCCAGTATGTCATTATTTTTCTTTAGGAAACTCCACAGTCAGTCAATATTATCGGAAGAGTGCCATGAGAAAGAAATGTTTTTTTCTTCTTTTCTAGAGCCTTGAAGCAACACCAAGTAAACAGTCAAACATACAAAAATATCAACATGCATAACAGCCCATTTGTGTCAGAGACAGTCCATTAAGGGCATAGCTATGGGAAATGCAAATAAGCTGCTGCTGCACAGTCCAAAAACTTGAGTTCAGAAAAAAAGGATTTGCCAGAGAGAGAGAGAGAAGAAAGAGAGACTGAAATAAGTTAAGACAATGTTGATGTTGTAGACACTTTAAGTTCATAGAGAAGGTGACAACTGTCCGGCAGGCTCTCCTCTTTGCAGTCAGTGATGTGTTTCCAGTTCCACAATGGTCCACTCCCCCTGTGGAGATGCAGCGTCTTCTGGGGAGAAACTGGTCACAGTGATACTGGTGGTGGAGTCCTCCATGGGCGAGATCAGCTCTGCCCAACGTTTGAAGGTCTCCTTCTCCTGGGGCAGGAAGTCCTGTGATTCCAGGCAATCACGTGACAGGGACAGTGTCTGCTTGATAAGGTACTGAGCCAGGTTGAGCTCCTCAGGCACAGGGTTTATGATGCCCAGATTGGACTCCTGGTCTGAGAGGAGCTGCCTGAGAAGACTCCAGTCCTGCTCTGCAAACTCACTGCTTTCCTCATCATCCCCTCTCTGCTTTTCTTCCTCTCCCTGGAGTTTAATTTTCCTGTCCTTGTCCAAGCAGTACTCAAAGGCTTCTCCCACATCCATCTCGTAAATGGGAGAGAGGGCTTTGGATGGTCGGCGGTCATGTTTGCAGGTTTGATCCAATCTGTCACAACCATTGTCCCCTAAAAACAATTGACAATACTGCAAAATGACAAAATGATTCAATTCTCCATAGTTCTTTTTCATTTCAAAAGTATTCTGAGACTAGTTACTGTCTATTACAATAAAACATAGATAACTGAAATCTTACCCTTAATGCAACTGTGTCCTTTTAAATGATTTCCCATAGCAAAGTCAGGTTATGATAATACAGTGGGGAAGCAGTTACACTGACAGTTATCAGCAAAACTGGTCAAATTATGGTCAGGCGAATGGTATACAGTAATTATTGATTACTACTTAATTACTTAATTCCAAAGTCACCAATCACTTGGAAGATGGATGACAAGGATGGACAGTTGCCTTAAAGGTAATGCACAGAGAAATGCTTTTCTGAATGCGTCTCTTTTATCCACCAGTGTCAAACAAAGTAAGCCATGCATTGCTAGCACCAGTTAACTTTGCATTTCTCAGTTAGTTAAGTTTAAGTACCAGTGATATGTTTTGAGATTTACGTGCAGGTCTTTGAAAGAACAGACCTAATGTACAGACTTAAATACTGTCACAAAAACCTAAATGCAAGCAACAATGCTTTACTTAGTAGCACAAAAGAGGGCACACCACCAAGTTTCTTTTGACATTTCTTGTGTTCATGTAAACACATTCTTTCTATTTTTAACAATTTCAAAATGGCAAAAGATGATGAAGTTACTGGTGATTTTTTGGTGTTGAAAGCAGAAAATGGTTTACATGTTTGCATTGGGATAGATTGTTAATGATGGTGCAGCAGGGTTTTTCTGAATATGACAGTGAAAAAAGAGAGACACGGCAGAACCATGAAGGCTGCTCTAGAAACATATCACATACTTTACAGAGGAGGCTACTGACACCACACAAAACCTACTGAACAAAGGCTTACACTACAAAACACTATTTTCTTGAAAGTTGAGCATCTATCTAGGAACACCAGTTGAGTGGGTATGACAAATGTAATGGATAATGGAAAAGAAAAAATACACAAAAATAATGGATGGTATAAAGGAATGACAAACAACAAATGATTTCTATAAGTAGCATGCATGTGTCTGCAGTGCAAAAAAAAACATTCTTGAAGAGGACCAAAGAAAAACAACAACAAGGAAATCCCAGGTAAAGGGATCCTGGTATAACACACCGTTCTCAGAAGCAGTCTAGTTGAAGTGGCAGTTTAGTGTGTGTACAGACATGTTATATTTAACTTCCATATCAAGTTGTTGTATTTGTGACTGGGTTTCAGAAGAAAAATCTTTGCTTGCATGTCTGTTGCGTTAGCAATTTTTTTTAACATGCTACATGTAGCATTTTAGTGTCAATAAATCATTAGCACATTAATTTGGAGATATTAGTATAATTGCAGTAAACAAACAAGACCAACACCAGAAGATTTGCAGCCTCTACACTGTACTTGTGTGTGCCACAGGGTCAGACTTCAGAGATAACCTGGATTCCTATACGGCACAATATAGGAAGAGGACGCTGTTCTTCCAGTGCAAAAGGAGCTAAACGTGTTTATCATCTTCTGTAAAGCGAAAGAGAAAAACACACAATGGGGAGGAGGGACAAGTAGTGACATCCTCTGTGTGACAGGAAGCAATGGAGTTTTTAACAATACCACTGGCGTGATAAAGGGGCTACCACTTCATCATGGTCTCATTGGTTTATGGTAATTATACCAATGTATCAAAATTCATTTGACAATGATATATTGATTGATATATTGAAATGCTTCATGTAGCACCTTTAATGATTTCAAATTAGCTATGGCTAAAAAAGGCCAAAAACTTAAATTTCACTGCATAAAAGACACAATGAAAGTAATTGAAAAGTTGTATTTTTATGTACATCAAAGTGCATTGGTATAACTATGTCACAAGCCTTGTCACAAGGCAGATACTTTAAACCAGCACATGGCATTATTTTTGACAAATACAATTCTTTGATCAATCTTCTCGAAATGAACATTGCGTTTTTCCCTTTTTAAAATGTAAACTAAGTCATCAAGGGCTAGGTGCCTCTGACTGAAGGTAGTTCAGTTGTCAAAGATGTACAATTTAGCTTAAGTGTTTTGATGAGACCAATCTCCAACTTTAAAAGGATATTGGTGTTGCAAATTCAAATTTAGAACAGTTGCACAAACAATGTGAAATATGAAACCAAGCTCTTAGCTACGAAAATATCAGAGATGACCACTGATTTAATTTGAATTTGAACTTATAACTAGTTATTAAACTAGTAATCTCAATAATATCCTTTTTCTGAAGGAGGGATAGTTATGTGTCGGCTATAGATAAGGTCTAGGAGTCGGAGCAAAGGAGAGTGCATCTTGCAGGGATAAACAATACCTTCATTGATGGAGAGAGGATGAGTTTGACTTGGGGGTCAAGGAAGGGTCCATAGATCATACATTACCTGCTGGGGATTGTGCGGCTTGTACAGGAGAGTCCCCTGTCTCATTTAAGTCTAGATGTAAACCAGCTCCCTTGCTGTCTGAAGGATTGGTGGAGTTCTTGCACAGCCCTCCGTTACTGTACTGCTCAGTGTGCCTGAGGTCAAGGTGGCAGGGCCGCTCCTGAGGAGGGAGGTCTCTAGTGTCAGGGTCCAGGCGAGGGCCACTGGACTTTACTCCATCCTCCTGGCTAAAATGATGCTCCTCTTGCATGGGCTCCTGGATCTCTGTAAGGAATACAGTGGATTTTTCTTCCCGTTCATTGCTGTGTTGTTTGAGCTCCACAGCTGCACTGTCAAGATGGCACGACAGGTGATTCTGTTGTTCTATGGGAGGGGCAGAACTGGACTGAAGAGTTGTAGTGTCGCACTCAAAAACATCACAGGGAGTCACAGCACCATCCGGCTGTTGGGGTGGAGTTTGGACACCACCCTCTTCTGAGCCCAACTCCTCACACTCGTCAACAGAGAGTAACACTGACCGACGGAAGTTAGAGGTCGACTGATAGTCGGGCTGCTCGTTCTCCTGCTCCCCACCATCGTCATCAAAAGCTAGGTTGATAATTCCCTGAAAGTGGGGTGAGGGTTCGGTAGGTGGCAGCGGGCCCTGCCCTGGGAGAACCTCAACTTCTGACCTCTCATCCTCTGTCTCCTCTTCTTCCTCATCCTCTTCCTCCTCCTCAGAGGAGAAGAGCTGGTGGTCAGGGACGCTCTTCACGGTGACAGTGGCCTCGACTTCCGAGAGCTCCTCCTCTACAGGAATCTCGTCTCTGTGCAGCCAGGAACGAGGACGTTGTCTTATTCCCTCCTCCTCACTCGTGGTCTCTGCTTCTCGCCCTCTAAGTCGCACCTCCACTCTCAACCCGGCCCCTCCTTCATACATCTTTAACTCCTCTGGGGTGCTTGTGTCACTACTGCTGCGACCCAGGAAGTCATGACAGCGCATGGTGCCACACTTTGATACACCTCGGTCATTAGAGCAGTCATCGTCTTGCGAGCCTCCTGCATCATAGTCCTCTGAGCGGGGCTTGATGTCATCAGAGGAAGTGGTGTTGCTGCCAGTCTCAGACTCTGGGCTGACCTGATGATGGATACCACTCCAGGAGTCCTCCAAAGGGGTGTCGGTGCTTCCCATGCTGCAAGGAGTGTCTATGGGTAGTTCAGTGTCTCTTAGGGAATTTGGGGAGCTGAGCTCATGAACTTGCCCTCCACTGAGGTAGGCAGGGATGACAGAACTTGGAGACTGTTTCCCTTTACTCCCTTCTGTCTGTTTGCGTGCATCTGCATTAACAGATTTGACACGGGGGATGTTATTAGTTGCTGGTGTAAGACTGGTCTCAACCCCAGTGCTGTTGGTTTTTCCTGGCCGTATTTTGGTGTTTTTCTGCTTGGGGCTTGAATGCAGGGGAAGGTGGAGTGAATCCCCTCCATCTTGGCTCAGTGGCTGTGTGCTGTGTGCTGCAGTTTGGTTCGAGGAGACTGGTTCTGTGGAGCTCTCTTTATCTTCTGCAAGAGCTTGTGTGTTATCAGGTGGAGAAAGTGCAATTTTACAGTCTGAGTTTTTACCATTCACTGCCTCCTTTCCTTTAGTTCCTGTTTTTTTGGAGGCAATAGCAGCAGAGTTTTTCAAAGTTGCTCCAGATTTCAGTGACGCTTTCTCCGTAGATAATTCGGTGCTACTTTTCAGCTTTGGTCCCGGTTTGGCAGTCGCAGGTGAAGATTGCTTGGAGGGGACAGGAGAGACCTTTGCCGTTTTAGCACTGGATTTAGCCGAGGTTCCAGTTGCTGAAATGGGTTTTGTGATCTTCTTCTTAGTGGCCTCACTGGCTGCTTTGTCTGCTGCTGAGGATTTCAACCCATCCTTGTTGTCTTCTTTCCTGGGGGAGGCAGGCTTTTTCATGGAGGATCCATGTCTAGAAACTATACCAGGGAGAAAAAAACAATGCAAACAGAACATCAGTACTTTGCCATAGTGTAATGACAGACATTTCAATTAGCCAACTATGAAAATCTCACCATGGTTTTCAGCTGGACCACCTACTGGTGTGCTTCGTCCCTTTGTGTCCGCTCTAGGTGCTGTCACTGCAGTTGACATTTTCTCTGTTGCACCAAGCTTGACTTTGCCACTTTCTCTCACACTTGGCTTATTGGTAGGACTGTAGTACAACAGATAGGCAAAACCAGAAAAACAGCAATGTGATCACAAATGTTGCCTCACCATCCCCATTATTTAATATGGCTCACAAGTCGATCATAATACTACTATTAGTGAGAAATGTGCTGTAGGCCAAGTCATTCATGAATTCATATTCAAAACCAGTGGGGGGCAGCAAAGTTGTTTCTATGATTTTTGTCAAGGACAAGCCATTGAGACATGAGCTGATTATCAATACCAAGAATTTCAAGTTGAAACGTGCATCCTTGTGAAGAATGTTCTTCCCAAGTTTTGACTCTGACTCTGGTCACTGGATTGCGCAATCTCAGCTGGTTGGTTGGAATCAGTTGTTTTTTTCCCCAGTGCGATTTTACAAATTCTACTTTAATTTGAAACTGTTATTGTTAATATTACAGGCTAAGTCTAAAATAAATACCTATGAACAAATATTTCCAGTTACGTTTGAGCTGATACAGCACTGTAATACCCATTATATTAGTCCTATATTTACATTAGAGCATGCAATCACACAATTAATTAATCATTAGTTACGATAAATCGACATTAGCTGGTGAGGTGATTAATTGTTAGAATAGTAGTCAGTTCACTTCCCTCTACTTTTATCTTTGGGACGTTTTAATCAACTTTGTCACTTTAGGTGTGGGTGAATGTGTTCTTTTGAAACGAGCAATTGTTATCAATCTCTTGCATGGATAGGAATTTATCCACCATGTTTTCATGTTTTGGGCGAGGTTGCGTCATTCTTGCAATGACTCTCAATAAATCGCCAATATTTTGCAAGTGGCATGTAGATTTCTGTGATTTTTATCGGTACTCTATCCTTGGCATTCTTTTATTTTGGAATTGTACTATGGCTGTTAGATATTACATCAAACATGTCATGAAGGACACAAGAACAGACATGAACACATTGATAAAAACCCATGATTCTGGGAGTATTGCTCACCTGCTGGTCTTTGTTGTATCTGATTTCTGAGGAGGCTTTGTCAGTGGGGATTTGTTCACCACCTTAGTTTGGGGTTTTGGTTTAGCACCTAAGAGAACACAGAACATCATCACATGCACGACTGTTTTAAATATATAGTTTTCAAGGTAGACAGTTCTGAGAATAATAAACAACGGCTACACATAGCTGCTGTGCATTTGTTTTCTGATGCTAAAGGCAATCAATTTATACCATTATATAATAATATAATAAGATAATAATGGGCTTGGCTACACAGATATATGTATTTAACAATGGTGACTGCTCTTGAAAATAATACATACAATTACATACATAGCAATAAACTATTTGAAAGCCAAGGGCTCTGTACTGCTATCACTGTATAAGGCTCATATTGCAGGTTTAGCAATCGACCCTTGGGGGAGTA
>CABFOQ010025953.1:20861-45378 GCA_900660455.1 Gephyroberyx darwinii | reverse complement strand
CTCATACTGTTACAACTCCTGCAACTCTATCTCCCCCAACAACCACCCCCCCAACACACACACACACACACACACACACACACACACACACACACCAGGATCTCACAGCCTTATCTATCCACAAAGAGGTCCTCTCATGCTCCTCCAAACCCATCCATCCTCTTCCTGCTCTTGTCTTTAGACAGACTGTGTCTCCTCTGCCTTCTTCTCCCACTTCCTTTTCACTCCCTTTCTCCTCCCCTGGGATGAAACACCCCCTCGCTCAGTGCCTCTTGTACTTGTGTTGCTTAGTCAGCTCTGTATCTCTAGTGTCTCTCCTCCCGTCTCCACTGCTGTCTGTCCTGCGGTGTGAGATTCTCCCAAGCCAGATACGAGGAAAACTCTGGCCCGTATATCGTCGGGTTGTTTACACCAGGACCTCGGTTTTTACAGCCTGCTTGAAAGTCTCCGGGTGAACTCTCCTCCCTCGTGGACCGAGAAATAAATACTTCAGCCTGACATGTGAAACTGAGACCTGGACCGGCTGATTATGCCTCATTGTTTCTGGGTGTGGGAAATGTGCTCTTTTGCCTCGGCCTGCACTCTCTCTTTCTCTTTCACTATCTCACTCTCACTTGGGACTTTTACTTTGTGGTCACTGCCTATTCTCTGTCTCTCACACACACACACAGACACACACCTATAGACACCAACACACACATTAAATACCTTTGTTTTTCTCCTCTCCTTTCTCTCTGGTTATGTCTGGAAGGGGTGTTTTACTACTGTTGTGCCCCGTGTTAGCAGCCGTGTCCCTAGGTGACTTCAGTAAATGCTTTCCCATCTCCTTCTGCTCTCTCCAACTCAGTGGAAGAAGCACAGCTGGTTGACCCCCTGCAGTCCCGTGGTCAGGTCAGGGTTTAGAGGGTCTAGAGCCTCTATGAGTTCACCTCAACAGGGAAGTTCACCAGGATGCAATAAAACAAGATCTGCTTACACAATATATATAATGACAATAAGAACTGGTGAACTATTAGAAGCGTACAAGAGCAACAAAGAGAGACGTGCAACTCAGCGTATTTGATTTGATTACACGGAAATGCTCCTAAACTGTCCTCAAGAGACCTGAAACAAGCACATTACAAAAACAGAAAGTCAGGTACACACACACACACACACACACACGCAGGATAAATACATCTTGCAAAGGCATTCTGACTCCCGTGTCTGAAGGAGTCCCAAGGCCAAATGAAAACCCTGACAGCAGTGTGGTAAACACTGAAGAAGGCGGTGTAGACTTTACAAGAATAATGACTAATCAAAACCTGCCATGGAATTTTAACAGAGCCAAGGGGCAGAGTTGGAGAAAAGCCACACCACAACACTGTAAAAAATGAACAACCACAATAAAGTGCGTAAAAATACAACAACAACAATCCTGACAAACACCACAAGGTACCAGATGAAAATATGTGACACTCGTGAAACATCTCAGTCAGTGTCTGTCAAAAGCTAACTTACTGTGTGAACACAACCACGTTCAATTCCATGTTTTGTGGGATGGAGGAAGCGATAGGCGAGGTGTCATTAAGACTGCGGCTTAGGTGGGCGTGAAGCTGGGGAATGCATGTGTGCATTCCTTGCCAGAGAAACCCACCGGACCGAACCAAGCCCCGGCTCTGCTGACACAGCTGGTGCCGGGCATAGACCCCGGCACCGTGCTTGGCTCCAAGAATGTCCCGGGCCTTGCACGAGAAACCATAACAAGTGCAGGAAATAGATTAGCCCACTCTGGGTTCAACACCGGCCGCAAAACCACCTGAGCCTGGCCTCTCCAAACCCAGATGTGTGGGAGAAGGAGACAGAGGAGTAGAGGGAGTAAGTCAGACCCCCGGTGTACCTCCACCAAAACTGCTGCACCAAGCAATCAGGCCTCCGCTGTTGCATGACTGGCCCTGTCTCCTACTTGGAGACCAACATGAACCAGAGCCCAACACGTCACTAGCCAGCAATGTGAGACATGAGAGCCAATGCAGGACGGTGAAGGACAGGACGCTTTAACCATTTAATATCCCTCATAACACTTGGTATAATATACAATCACTGAATTGTGTCCTTTAAAGTGGCAGATAGACAGACAGGGTGTATTCAACTTTCATAGATGTGATGGTGACCGCAGGGTTCATGGTTTGAGCCAGGCTGACGGCGTGCCAGCGACCAGCGCTCTAAAGGGGCTGTAAGAGTTCAGCCAAAGCTAAGGTAAATTTCTAATGGCCTTCTTATGTCAACCCCCCACAGAAAAATAAATATGTCTAAACCTTGAGGACTGTGGAGGCAATTTTGACCTGGCTTCAATATGGCAGGAGGAAAGATGGGATAACCATATGAATTCACTCACTGTTGTGTGTGTGTGTGCATGTATGCCCATGCGTTAGAAAGCGTGACAGAAAACAATCCATCGTATGTCAAATGTAAAATCCACAAAAGATGCATTTAAACACACTTCAACACGCGGTCGCAAAGTGTTGCTTGGACACACGAGTTGATATGACACGTTCTAATATTTAACACCAGCTCTCCAAAGGTCTCTGTGCTTTGGCAGGAAGGCCTGAGGCGAGCCTGAGTTCATCTGTTTGTGTGTGAATTACAGCCAAAGCCGTGAAGAACTGAGAAGAAATGTCTGGCAGCACGGCCTGTGATCTCCCTATCTGCTTTACGCATTATCCTACATTTCATTACAGCACTGTGACGGGCACTCGGAGTTTTGGAATTCGAGATGAAGGGTTTGGAGGAGAATCTCACATTTGAGATTTTTGGAAGATGAGGCAAAAAATAAGGCTGTGGCATTCCTTGTAGAGAATCATATTAAACCACACAAACCACCCACAGCCTTCTTATCCTTTATCCTACAACCCTGAAGTTTAGATCTCCTACTCAACACTCTTTTAAACCAGCAGGATTACGTGCACTCTGCTGTGTGAAGAAACCCTATCTTGAGCTTAGTGTGGATGCAGATGTACACAAGTCGCAACAATCTGACATGTCACAACACTATCTGTCTCCCAGGAGAACACAGCGAATTAAAGACAAACAGGGAGAAGAGTAATAATTGAAAAAGTTTGTGTGAGTCTAGAGATTAGAGCCTTAACCGTTGAAGAATGAGGGTTTGTGATGGTTTGCATGGATGCACTTCTCTTGCACAATGAGGCCCCTGGAGTAGAGAGGCGGACCCTCGGAGCGGGCCCCTCCAAACAGCTGCCGTATCCCTCATAGGGCTAACAGCACTCTACTCAGAGTTCAAGCAGCCTGGTCAGACTCCCTCTCTTTCTACTCTTCCAAATGTCAAGAGTTACTTTGAATGGAGTTAAAAGCGAGCTGGCTTTGGCTGCCTTCCCCGACGCTCTCTGATCCAACCCATGAGCGGGACTTGCACGCGTTACAGAGAAAGACAAACAGGATGCCTCTACTCGGGTGACGCTTTGATGAGGCGGATTGTGTTTTAACACAGTTTGAATTCGTCTCCGCCAGTGCCGGGCTAAACAGTGGGGTCCCCAGCTCCCCGTCCATTCTCATGGACCTCGGCCTAACTGTGTGTGAATGACTCATACTGGAGCAACACCCTAAACACAGAGACAGAAAGGCTCCTAGTCCCGAATCACTGTTGGATCCACAATACAATGATGGAGGAGACAGAGAGCGTGCTCCATCATTGTATTGTAAATGGTGCTAATGGTGTGTGCGTGTGTGTGTGTGTGTATAATATTTGCCGTTTGGTGGCACTTTTTTCCAACCCAAAGCAACTAGCAGGATCATGAATGCATGCATTGTATGTAACTGTAACCAGCGCTGAGCTACTTTTTACTTTTTCTCTCAATTTTTCCGCCTCACGTTTATGTTTTCTTGTCTGCTGCTCTGCCACGTTCATTTGTTAAGTAGACTCAGTCAGTTACTACAGTCACTCTGTCGCTGTCAGCATATGAGAGAAAGCAAGAGGAAGGGTAGAATGTACCAAAGTAAAGTTGGCAGGGAAGGAAAGATGGGTCAATGATACACTTATGACCAGCGCCGCCACCCTATGGAGCCGGATGGTCTGCAGGGCTAACAAGCCAGGGGAGCCAGGGGAATTTTTGGATCTTTTTGAATTTAGCTTGGCTCACCGCCGGCCTACAGGTCGACCGGCCCACTGGGAAATCTCCTGCCGCTCCAGATGGCCGGTCCGCCTGTGACCCTGGCAGTGTTTTCCAAGTTTTCATTTTCATCAAAAGTTTTTCTTATTTAACCAAAACCAAAACTTTACCTGAACCAAAGTAGCTTGCAGTGATGGATAATGCGGCCGGCCACGCGTAGGCATTGTACGAACGAAGGGTGCTTAACTTAAAACAGACTTACTTAAGAGCGCCTTTCATGGTACCCAAGGCACTTAACAATAGAAAGAGAAAAACTAGATGAAATGAGGAAAATAACTAGGCTAAAAGGTAGGAAGACAATAAGACAAACGACAAAGGACAACTGTCTCAATTTCAGTGCATGAAAGTTTTTGAAACGAAAATGCCTCCTTAAACTGATGCTGTGTCAGCAGTTGTTGGGCCTGTGGTGAGCTGGACCTCACAGACCACCAGCCACACTTTAACCCAGTTCCTGTCCAGAGGCAAAACCATCAGTGACCTCTAGACCCGGAGTAAAGGAGAGACAAATCCTGTGTGTCTCCCGTATCGACTTCAGGCCAATGAATATCAAGGTACGGTGAGGCTGGGTAAGTAACAGCAGAGAGGAGTAAAGCCCACACACTTGGAACCCATTCATAGGCCTTTTACTGGCAAAAATTCATTCTTGAAACATTCTCAATAAAAGTTTTATGAATAGCGCCTAGAGTGCGCCGGCTTTTACGCTTTTCTACTTTGAGGAGGAGGGCTACCTCACTCTACCACTACGCTACCGCTGGAAAATACAGACAGTGGACTTTCACTTACCGAACCTCTTGTATCCAAAAGACTGTACTTCCTCCTCGTCTGCAAAGTCGTCTGTGTGACATAAACAGAAACACATGACATAAAGAGGTCATAAGCAGGCTATTGGGGCGTTCATTGTGTGTTAAAACAGTTGGGAGGACTCCAGGTGACCATGGAACAAAACACAACACAACACCAGTGCAGCTGCAGAGAGACAAGATTTCATAATGTTATCCTTGAATACAGACTGCCAGTAAGCCCTTAGTCAGCAGAGAGTGGGATGTCACTTCGTCTGCATCTCCCCATCTCGGCTGACTGTGAGTGTGTGGAGGAGATAGGAGGTCCAAAGAGCTGTAAAAGCCACAGGCTGAGGTTTCTCTGGGTTGTTGATAGTAAACTCTAATTACACTCTGCTACACTACGCTGAAGACCAGAGCAGGGAGAAAACATCACTGGTAATGGTAAACAGATGTGACCAGGGTTGGGGGGGGGTGGCGGCATGGGGGGGCAACAACAGGGGAGACAGGGACATGATGAGCTGGAGGGGAAACTGTATGAAGAGTAGTAATGAGGGGGGACCGCCACATACTTGCCATTGGCTCCTAATCAGGCCATTGGTGCCAACTGGAGCGGTGCTGCCTAATAGTTATTTTCCCATTCCTCAAAAATGATGTGAAATATGGGAATGTTGCAGAGAATGTTACCTTGATTCCTGTTAGTTATATAAACTATCCCTTCAACTGTCTATTTGTAGGAGTGCAGGAACACATACAGTAGAAGAGATAGTGATGATAACTATGGAGCTTTCCTGCAGAAATTTGGCCCAGTGATGCACAATGATACTGATCAATTTCTTCCATCATGCAGGGTCCTATATTTTTTGTGAGACAGTCAATTATAGAAGTTAATCTAGACACAGATTTATGTTTCTGACAAGATATACAGTCTAACCGTTAGTCCAAACATGAACTCGGTCTTTTTTCCATCAATGAGATGCACAGTCCAAACTATTTCACAACTCAACTTCTGCACCACAATACCGTAATGTCATCCAGATGTGAACAAATAAGCACAGATTGGATATAGAGGGGGATAGAAATCCAAACTACTTTTGGAGATTTTCGTGTACATACCTTTCATGGCGTTTTATAAATCTGTGAGGACTGTAGAAGAGATGAGGAGCCCTTTCACTTTCTGCGCATCTCAACGTCCAGTGCAAGCAAAGATGAAAATCAGTGCCACGGAGAGCAGCTCACACTAATTCAAGGAAACACTATAAACCTGTCTTCATGTTGAGTCTTGGGTTAAAATTCCATTGTCGTTTTTTGTCTGGCTTGCTTTGGCTCAGTGGAGCTTTTGCAGCAGAGATGCGATATCCCGAAGTCTTGTATTGCAGCGCTGGGCTGAAGAAGTGCTGGTCTGCTGCCTGTTACCACCAGGGTCAAGTAAACGGGATAAAAAGTAAGATTTCCGCTGAGACTTTCAAAATAAGATCCCTACTGATGAACGTTCCAATATTTTTTGTTGGTTTTGAGTAATACAAATTAATGAAAATAAAACATATATTTGATGTAGAATAAGTAGTAGATGTGTTTTTCTTTTACAGCAGATATTCATAGCCATATAGGCCTATTAAGATAGGTGAGTTAAATCTTAATGGACGGGGCCAAAGACTGTCAAACTTGAACGGAAAAGAAGGAACTCCGGTCAAAATATATATAAATATAAATGGAAATTACTTTTTCCCCCCATTCATTCGTGGCCATGGCATCATGATTTTGTAAGGACAGTAATTCACCTACATAGCTTTAGGCTAGAACAGCTAGTTTGAACTTGGAAGGTCAGTTAGACTAACTAGCTAACCTAGATAACTTAGAATGGTTAGATTGTAATTTTCAGTTACTAGCTAGTGCTTCATAACTTTAGCTACTTCCTCTCTCAGTCTAATGTTACTTAGCCAGAAATAATATAGCTCGTTAGCTCCTCCCATTGAAGTTTAACTTGACCAATGAGGTTACTTATGCCATCAGAGCATCTTTGCCACCCAGGCATCTTTGGGTAACTAAAACGACAATCTGCTCAATGTTACGCTTTTATATTGAAGGGGAACGCCTGACTTCCGGTCAGGTTCTGGTTATCTCTGTTTGACTTGACGCCTCTGCTGTTATCAACTCGCTACCTCTGGCCACAATCAAAACAAACTCAAACGAAAATGTCAAAGAGCAGAAATCCCGCGGCGGCGGAGTTACCACGTGTCTACTCCCGTGTTTACTCCTGAAAGGGGGAAAAAAAAAGGTGCGGATGGCTTTCAACACCACAGACCCCTGGACGTCGTGCGGTGCTGCAATAATCCAGCCGGAGATGAGATTGAATTACTGGGGGTAGATGGCAATCGCGTCCCCGGGTGAAAATCTGGTACCCATTAAAGATCATTTCAAAGGTTTGGGGAGGTAGAGTGGAGCGACACAGAGACTGCCACAATGCACTTCTCATGTTGTTACATATTCTCATCTCATGTCCTTCATGCACACACACTCAAACGAAAAATCACTGTAATATTTATACAAGATGCGGAATATCGGCATTTAAAATGTATCTGTGGAACTCAATAACCACGGGATTACTACAGTTCTTCTTCTTTACGGCAAAAAAGTATTTCAACCAGGCTAACGTTGGCAAAACACAATCTTTCCAGGTTGGACTGTGAGATTTACACCGGCGGGCATTTCCACTTTTCCTCTTCAAGGTGCAGTGAAATTCAAACAGTTCCGGTGTCCATAATCTCTCTGGCCTGCAGATGCAGATCACTGATCAAAGGCAGAAACCAAACAGCATCTTCCTAGACTAATGAGGAACATCAAAGAAATTAGCCAGATTCCCTCTTATCTTATCTCCCAACAGCACAGGTTAGTGTCAGTGGGAAGCATAATGATTCCCATATTGTGTGTGTGTGTGTGTGTGTGTGTGTGTGTGAGTGTGAGAGTGATCCTTTGACACTGATTTTACAAATTGATTCATGAAAATAAACAGATAACATTGACTCTCTCCACTCTGGTATCCTCTGAGCTTTCAAAGCAGTCACTATTACACACCCAGAGCTTTTTTTCCTCTTTGGATAACAGAGCCTTCAAACTCAGGCTCAGTGTTAATAGCTTGAGTTTTGACACAATCCACCACATATTAGGTTCCAGACCAGCCTGAGATGATAAAATGGCTAATTGCTTGTTTTCCTAAGGGTTTCAAAATTGTTATTTTACTGTCAGCTATAATTGGAGCAGCAGGCTGGTATTAGGCCTCAGATAGGGATCCTTGTGAGCTGATAAAAAGCAGCTGAGGGTCGAGTATCTTACAGCTAGGCTCCTGCTGGTCCTCATTCAGAGGTTGGGACCTCATTTGCTGGGTCAAGGCTTTCAACAGTGGGTTCAAATTAACCAGGGCTGAGGCAGCACACAGAAATTCCACATTTACCACACTGGTGCCATGGTGAGATATGATGATAAGAATAACTGCAACTTACTTCATCCAGTTTACACCAGTAGTAAGAATAGCTGGTAGAGACCAGGAAGAAAGGAAGCAACAAAGATGCCGTGGCCAGACAGTGGTGGTATGAATGAAGGGCTTTCTGGCATGTGGTTCTGGGGCAGATTCACTAAAGTCTATTTAAGATGGAGCTTAAGAAGATACCTAAGAAGAGATTGTATTTATGGTTTACTTAAATCGCTAGTCTAACTTTAAGTATAGGAAAAGACTCAGACATTGGGCACTGCCTTTTGAGTAAGTTTAACTGTCTAACTCATTTGTTGAGCCGCATACAGAAAATAAAAACAACGCTTAACAATACAATGTTAAACTTAAAATGTAGAATACAGGAAGTAAAACTGCTCATACTCCAACATACCTACTTCATTGCCTAAACTGTGTTTCTAGAGGCTTACCTTTTCTCTGCAACAATTTTACAACAAGTGGACTTTGGCTTCAAGAATTCCATTTAATCTTAGGAAACAAAATAAGAAGAAATAAATACTAAAGAAGTATTTTGATGAATACCAGTCTTTCTTGACTAAATTTTCTAAGAAGGTTTTGTGAATCCACCAAGTCCCTCTGTGTTTTTACCCTGGGAAAAGTGTGTGTTTTTCCGCAGCATGCACGTTACATGTACAGTACATGTATGTGCACCAATCACTCTCATGTTGTGGCTGATCATACAGAGATGAAATATGGAACAAGACCCTGCCAATGTGTGCCAGGTCCCAGCAGGAAGTTTGGGCTTAGTGTCAGTCTGAAGGAGATTAGAGGACAAGGTTTTACCTGAGTACAACTGACTTGAGGAGGGCTCTGGAGTTTGTTGGATAGAAATGAGTGAGATAGATTTGTAAACTATTGAGCACGTTATATTTACCACACATTAATGCCAGTCTAAATCCAAATCCACAAATAGGATCTGTGCTGCTGAATAGATCCAAAGCAATAGAACAATCCTTTGATTAAAGTGGACATCTCACTTTCTCGTCTCTCTGTGAAATTGATTTGAAAGTGCATCTTGGAAAGCATAACCTTCTCCGTGTGGAAGAAAACGTTAATGAACTCATAACGTTCCTCAATGCATACAAAGCAAATGAATGTGAAGTATATTTCCTATTAATTATACACACTTGTGTTAGGCAGATTCATATGGTTGGACATAGATATGATATGTGTTAATGAATGAGTATTCTTCTGCCTATAATGTCCTCTTCCACGTTTAATGGCCTCTAAATTGAAATGCTTTAGAAATGGCGCCTCCTTGTGGCAATTTATAGTATTATCAGCATCTTTTTTGAGAAGAGGAAAAGTGAGAGGTTTCAATAAATGTCAGTCAGATCATGCCTATCTGTTGTGTTGAGGACTTGTATTTCATGGTAGGGTAATGTGCCAGTTGTGGCAAAGACTGTCATTGATGACAGACAATTAGACGGGCCTTTCTGACTAATATCAGCTAATCCAGCAATGATTGTTGTTGCGTGGTGCAGAGCTGTCCAGTGAAGGGGAGCAGTATCTTGATGAGAAAATAAAGCAAGCTTTATTCGGGGGGAAGCAGCTGAAGGAAATGATGGAGAAAACATGGTGGTGAAGCACACACATCTCATGGACGCCCTGAGACACGGCAGTGACAAGGAGAAGGTACAAATTGCTTTTCTGCTGTACTGCAGCTATTACTATTGAGTAATACTTCATGCCATATTATATTTGCAGAAATCACCCCTGGCGTGAGAAAACACCCCTGGCGTGAGAAACACCTATCTTAATGATAACCTTGTTTTTCAAACAGTATAACAACTTAAGCACAAACTCTTTAACATTGCAGTCTAACCCACCACATATTTTCAGCCTCATGAAGGCAAAGCCAAACAAAGGCTCATGGAGAAACCTCAAAGCAGACAGCCCATAACTAATGTGGGAGTACAGCTGGTGGAGGGAGTTGGGGGTATAGTTCTAGTTACACTACAGTCATGATTAATGGACTGTCGGCAGATTTATCTGTTTTCTATGTCAATTCAGAATAAAGGACGGGCTGTGAGCCAGGGCTCCAAACCACAGTTTATCCTCTTGACAGGCAACAGTGACAGGCTGCAGCTTTCTCGCTGGTTCCTTTAGGGGGCAGTGTAGTTCAATCAAGACTTCTTTTGACGAGTGTCGACCTTGTCTTGAAGACACCTGTAAGACTTTCTATACCTCCACGTGTCGCTGTGGCTTCTTCTCATTCTCGTCCAAGGTTTGACCTCACCATGTTTGTGGTAAAGTCTCAGACCTCCAGAAGTGTGCGTGTGTGTGCGCATGCTCCAAAAGTATCGTTTTTGACATGTAGGTCTTTATTTTGTTGGGCCCCTATTATATTATATCCTCTATTTATATACTTATATACTTGCTTAGTGTATATCATGGCTTGTTTGGGTGGTTATAAATGATTGTATTTTCAAAAATGCACCCTTTTTTCAAATGCACTTTAGTAAACACATCACAACTGGACTCAATCCTGATTGTTTCCCTTGCTAAAGAATTCCTGAAATCTGTCCAATCAGGCCAATTTGCAGCATTTGAACTGGGAAGCCTCCACTCAGCAGGGTTACCCCATTTGAATTAGAGGAGCTGGTGTCCAATCAGGTCCAGTATTGTGACTGTTCTGCCCGTGAGGACTTAGTCTTCAAATTCATTTTATTGAACTAATTCAGTTCACCTTTTAACATCATGAATAACCCTGGGCCATAGTATATTTGATAACAAAATCATGAAAACTGAATAATCTCTGGTTTCAGGAGGAGTTTTTGCAGATGTCCTCCCAGTTGGAAACTCCAGACGGAGTTTACAATCAGAACAAGGAGAATCCAGATCACACCAGCTCAGACCAGAAGCAGATAGCAGAGGGCAAAGCCGATCTGGAGCTGTTACAGGCAGAGGCATCCTTCAGCTAGCTGTTGAGCCCAAGCATCTGTTCCCCACGCAGTTCCAAGCGCAGGCTTCTTCAAGGCCATGGGTCTGGAACATGTCCTTGATTCAGTGTATAACTGTGGGATGACTGTGCTGGAGGAATTCAGCTCCACAGCCGGAGATGTTTCTGAGAGGCTGAGGAGGATTCTCAGCAGTCAAGAGGTATCTGATGCCATCTAGTGCACAAAGATGAAATAATATTTTTTTTTGCGGTGACAGATCTATAGTATTACATCTGAAATTCAAGTATACTTTCCCTCTCTAACACGGTAACATCTGTTATTATATGCTAATCCACTAATAGACAGGTTCACTTCCTGATTCAGGCCCGACCCAGAGCAAACATCTGTGCAGATAACTGCAGGCAAGCATCTAATCTTAACCCTAAACATGAACCTTGGTCCTATAAATAACCATTTTCCGTATGGGGAGAGTAAAAAAGTATTTTCATGGAGTGCAGTAAAACTTAATTTATTTGAATGACCTTTACTGGCCTAAAAGACAGGAAGTGGTGTGTGTCTGAAGGGAACCATTGCCCAAGTGTATAATTAAATCATGGCAGGCCTAGACTAGCTTGGCCACCTCACATATACCTGTCATTATCATATCATTACTTCCCAATGACCCCTAACAGCAGCTCATATCAAAACACGTTACAAGCCTTACATCATTAATTTGACCTTTTCAATTATATAGGTGACATTTTTTTCTCTTTAAAATATTTTTTTACAGGGATAAATGAATGGGAATGTTTCAGCTGTGGTTGCCTAATAGCTTCAGTTGTCAGATAAAGAGTTACTTTCAGCATCAGTTCTCCTGATTAAGCTCATCTTTGTAAAACCTCTATGAAAATGCACGGTCTATCAGACCTCCAAAGCCTTCGTACACACAACTTACACTTGAGTTCATGTATTTATTTCCCACAGTTTGAAACTTATTCCGCAATAAAATTGTGTATCTTCTGCTCAGTGTTTACGGTCTATGGTTTCTCTTTTCGACCAGTTTAAAGATTTTATAATGACATGACAGAGACAGGCGCGCTTTTCTCAGAACTCTCGTTGGTAGGTTTGAAAACGCGCGAGGTTTTAAAATACGTAAGCGGTCTTCGATTGGTGATTGGCTGTCCGTGATATGTGGGCGTGCCCAGTCTGTCTCAAAATCGACCGCGAAAGCTCACCCTTACATTCAACCGCATCACTTTGTGTCTCATTCGGCAAAACATCTAGTTTTACCTTAATTTGCGCCCAAAATGCCTGCCACCTCAGAAATATACACAGCAGAACTCAACAAAGATGACGATTTGAAAAAGGAAGAAGAAACCAAAACACAGAAGAGTCCGTTTACTCCTTTCTGTGATGAACGCGGCTACTTGGATCAAATTCAATACATCCTGCAACACGGCCACCGAAAGGGAGACCGAACCGGGACAGGAGTTATCTCTGTTTTCGGTTCCCAGGCCAGATACAGTCTCCGAGGTAGGGAGTGTTTTAGTTTTCATTTGATTTGTTTGGTATTTCCCCTTAAAATTACTGGAAGTATAACGGCAGTTTGCTGTAGATGACATTTTTTTTCTTTTTAGACCAGTTTCCCTTGCTGACAACTAAGAGAGTGTTTTGGAAAGGGATTCTCGAGGAACTGCTGTGGTTTATTAAGGTGAGGAAGATTTAAAAAAAAAAAAAATTCATTCTGATGATTTACTTAACACGCAAAGCTTCTCTCAAAGGGAACTGTACTAGTATCACAGTGGACTGAGATGATTTGATGTGTGTCACAGGGTTCAACAAATGCCAAGGAGCTGTCGGAGAAAGGGGTGAAGATTTGGGATGCCAATGGGTCCCGGGATTTCCTGGACAAGAGTGGCTTCACAAACAGAGAGGAGGGCGACTTGGGACCAGTGTATGGTTTCCAGTGGAGGCACTATGGTGCAGAGTACACAAACATGCATGCAGGTATGTCACACCCAGACCTGTTTTGTTTTTTTGTATTATCACATGCAGTACACAGTGCAAATGTGTGGAACCTAATCAACACATTCTTGTTTTCATTGCACATCCCTGTTTAAAGGTATGCACTTGTTAAAACACGCGGAAATGGCTTTACTAGTTAAAATCTGGACTAGTTGCCTGCATGAACTAGTTGGACCAGCTTTCAAGTGAAATGCAGTTTTCTGCCTGCATAATGAAACTCAAGCTTGTCTTTGGATGCAGCATGGTCATGCAGACAAACAATCCTACATACAGCATTAGCTAGAGAAGTGGCTGAATAAAACATTGCATGTTTTCACAACAAAGGAATCTGATCTCCCCTGTAAAACAGGAGGAGACAGACTTTTGTTGACAGGCGTCTGGGTTTTACACAGATCTTCACTGGTGCTAAGTGACCCCTTTCGTCAATACCTTCTCTCTATAGATTACACAGGACAAGGGGTCGACCAGCTGCAGAAGGTCATTGACACAATCAAAACCAACCCAGAGGACAGGCGGATCATCATGTGTGCTTGGAACCCCAAAGGTGTGGCAGATGATCATGGAATCAAATCAAATAAAAAATGCTTTTGCCATTCCTAAACACACAAAGACCAAATCATTAGATCGAATTCGCACACTTCACACTTGCTCATATGTTGTTGCAGACCTGCCCCGCATGGCGCTGCCCCCCTGTCATGCCCTCTGCCAGTTCTACGTGTGTGATGGGGAGTTGTCATGTCAGTTGTACCAGCGATCAGGGGATATGGGGCTAGGGGTGCCCTTCAACATCGCCAGCTATGCCCTTCTCACCTACATGATTGCACACATCACAGGACTCAAGGTGAGAGCTCTAGTTCGCTTTATGCTCTTGTCAGGCCTTTCATCATTTCCAGAGCGGTGGAGAAGGATGTTTTTGCGCGATGTGCTTAATACGATGTGCTTCGCCTTTCAGTGTTTCATTCTTTGTCCCTTCAGCCTGGCGATTTTGTCCATACCTTGGGAGATGCTCACATCTACATCAACCACATTGAACCCCTCAAAGTACAGGTTCGTTAGTTGTTAGTTAAAAAATAAAAATATATGTTCAGTGCTTGATGTCAGAGTCGTGCATGCTTATCTGTCTATATTGTGTGTCCTCCTTTGCAGCTCCAGAGGGAGATCCGCCCCTTACCCAAGCTGAAGATCCTCAGGAACGTAGAGAGTATAGATGACTTCCGTTCAGAGGACTTTGAGATCTGTGACTACAACCCCCATCCCACCATCAAGATGCAGATGGCTGTTTAAAATCCCAATCTAAGGTTGATTATCGGTAGATACGAAAGGGTAATAATATAGAAAGGGTAGAGAATGCTCTTTTAGCAAATCAATCATCCCACTGTACTTGATACCGGTCTGTTTCGACCATTTTTACAAAGAACATAAATGTCAATAACTGAATTTGTGTGTAGGGTTTTATGTGGTTGGACTACACTTTTATTTACATTTGGACTGTGGGATGTGCTTTCAGTTGCAATACCAAGTTGATTCTTGGAGGTAGAACTTTTTGGAAGTTTGCCTATAAAATCTGTTTTGTATTATTCATGTTTCTTATTCTCAATAATAATCTAATTCTGTAAATAAAGACATTATGACCTGGTTTGGTGTAAGCTTGATTTGTACAGACTAGTTACTGACACACAACAGGAACATTGTAGCAAAGAAATTCAATTCATTAGCACCAAGTCTGAAATTACAGCGTCTGCTGCAGTTCAAGAGTTGAACAATGTACATCTTGCTGTTGTTCATCAGTGTAATGCTATTTCTGTTCAAGTTAACTCTAACTCTAGTGATACTTGATTTGAAAACAAAGCCTTTCATTTGTTGAAGCTCGTCTTCCATACTTCTCCCTCAGGGTACTGGTGTGTCTGCACTGACGACTCCAGCATCTCACAAGAATAGCCTGGATCCTGGAAACAATAAGCACATAATGTAGCCAGATAACCTTCTGAGCCAATCCATGTCGAAGTGAGCAGAAAAAATAGCAACTATGAGTTATATGAGGTTTGGTTTTCAAGGTAATGCAGATATGAACTGAGTAGGCAGTGATTTGTGATCGCTTTTTAGCTGCCAACAAAAAATCCCATCTTACCTTGGGGGGCATGTAGCGAGCGTTACGAATCACAACAGGACTGGTAAAGTGCTCGTGGAGGTGGTCTACATATTCACACATCCTAAAAGATAGAATATGTCTGTCATGATAACGTGGTTATTTGGTTCAGTCGACGGCTCAAACTGGCAACCCAAATGAATACTGCTCTCACCGGTTGTTTAGATTTGCAGACACGGAGATGAAGTCAAACAGAATCAGGTGCTGAACAAGCTCACACAGGCCGACTCCTCCAGCATGAGGACAAACAGGCACTAGGGGGAAAAGATGCTAGTCGTGGTTTCTCACACGTATTGAATAATATCCTTGTGTAAACTCGCTGCTCCTGGCTGACGTTTTCATTTTGGACCTCTCTCTTACCCTGGAACTTGTGGGCCATCAGCAGCACAGCCAGGTTCTCGTTGACGCTGCCCAGTCGGCAGCTGTCGATTTGGACAAACTGCAGGGCCGAGGCCTGCAGGAACTGCTTAAACATCACCCTGTTGTGACACTGGAGAGGAAATCATCATATAAATAATCCCAGAAGTAGTTATTATTTTATCAGTCTATATGTGAACGATAAGAGGAGCAAATGTCAGATCTGGGGAAGGAATTCTGTGCTTTCAGTGTGTTTCAATACAATTTCTCTCTCTTATTTTTAAACTAGTATATTTGCAGTCTTGGTCACGTCTCCCTTGAAAAAGAGATTGATCTCAGTGGGCCTTACCTGGTTAAAAAAAGGTAAAATAAGTAAAGCTGTAAGTGACCGTGTCAGTCCTGACCTGTTCCCCTGTAGCTACTCCAATCCCAAGCGGAGCCAAGGCCTGCAACAGCAGAGCAGAATGTCTCTCAGAGGTCTTCCAACACACCGGTAGCAACATCAGCACCCCCTTCGTCCTCCTCACTCACCTTGGAGACAGCAGCATGTCCCAGGATGTCATCCGGAGAGGTGGGTTCCTCGATCCACAGAGGCTTGAACTCAGCCAGGCTGGACACCCAGCTTATTGCCTCCCCGACGTCCCATCTCTGGTTGGCATCGATCATCTAACGAGTCTAGAGTTACTACCTGACGTAAAGACAGCGGTCCAGGCAAGAGCTTTGACAGATAGTTTGACAGATCTGGCTCACCAACGTGTTACTCGGTCCAATCATCTGTCTTATCAGACGGCATCTGCGCTTGTCATCCTGAAGGTCAGCCCCGACCTTCACCTTAAACCTGGTCCATCCACCGTTAAGGGCGTCTGTACACAGCTTCAGAAACACACAGCAGAGGCTAGCGGTCACAGTCATTTGAAAACCAACTGTCACTCAAGACATAACATGTGTTTTACATCACAGAGACCTGTTTGAGCTGCTGGTCTGAGTACCCCAGCCAAGCACAGGAGGTGGTGTAGGCAGGATAGCCTTCTTTCAGCATTTGATCCTCTTGACAGGCAAAAGAAACAGTCCATGCAAGTAATAAATACTCAAAATTACTAGAAATGTGTTTTAGCTTAAATCATGGAGTTAAGGGGCCTATTATGCAGCCTGAAAGCACTTAATATCAATTTCTAAAGGGGTGATTTAATTTCATCCCACAAAAAACTCCTACTCCACCGAGCTATTAATGTCTCCCTTTAGTGTGCTTACCTCTCTGCTGCTTGCCCTCCTGTGCTTTCATGAGTATTTCTGAGAGAGAGAGAGAGAGAGAGAGAGAATTATTATATTAAAAATATCCTGGTTAGATGTTTAAGACCAGAGTGGAGGAAGCGGAGATCATTTTGTTAAATTTCAGATGTATATAACCAGTTTCACCTAGAGCCTCCTGCTCTGTCAGGGCATCAGTGATGTATCTGAAGTCAATACATGAGATAATTTGCCTTGGATCCTGAAACAGACACACAGAGCACATGACATATTTCTCAGATTTAATCACAATCCAGACAAGAATCGACACAAGCAATGAATCAAAACGAATTTCCTGTGACTCACCATGTCAGCAAGCAGCTTCCACAGCGGCTGGAGGAAAACGATCACAACAGGTTATGCTGTATCATGCTTTTAAACATATGACTGTTGTTTTACTCATAACGCCAGGGTCCTCTAACAGCACCATCTCTATAAATCAGCGGCCCACCTTGCCTTCGGCCCTCGCCCAGAGGTCCCACACGGCGTTCAGGACTGCAGCAGTGGCCAGTTGGATCACTCCTTTCTCTGGGCCTATCTGTTTAAAACACATTATTATTCTGCCTTGTCACCCTCATGATCAAGTCAAATCAACTTTATTTATATAGACACAAAACCAGTGTTTACCAAAGTGCTTTACAAAATAGGGGAAAGGGAGGCAGAGCATAGAACACCAACAGTAAAATGAAGATGAAAGGGAAAACATAAACTAAGAGCAACATAGCATAGAAGAACATAGACACTATGGATAAAAAATAGGCTTTGAAATGTTTGATTGATTCGGCTGATGTGATGCTTGGGGGAAAGCTAATCCACAGTCTTGGTGCAGCTATAGCAAAAGCCCAGTCACCCATCAGTCTTGACTGGGACCTCGGGGCCATAATGGACAGGAAGACAGTGTAAAGTGTAAAGATGTCAGAACAGGACTGATGTGGTCCCCTTTTCTGGCTCTAGATAAGGTGGAGATGGGAGATAGATGCCTGATACCAGACAGATAAATAGATACCAGAATACAGCAGGTAACAGCAATCCAGACAGGATGATAGGAAAGATTTCAAAACTGAACAACCTGTTTGTCAAACTTCAAAGCACTGTCAAAAGTCACGTTTTTTTGCATATGGTTTAACAGAGGAGATCAAACGGCCCAGATTGTGTTTTCTCTGATTTATCCTCATTTAATTAGAGAAAGGTCTGAGCCAACCGACATGTAGTGTCATGGAAGAATTCTCTAATGACACAGGTCTGATTGTCAGGCTAGAGTTTAATCAGGCTAAAGGATTCAATAAAGTGTGAAGTGACACTTTTAATTGTCACTGCTTGTGTGTACGGTCTCACCCATCGCATCTGGCCATCGCTGGTCAGGAGGCGGTAAAATCCACGGAAGTCACTCACAATCTCCTGTAAGGATTTCCCCACAACGAGTCCTGCCAGGGCCTCCACAGCACAGACCACTGCACATTTATAATAAAGCAGTTAATTAGTGGTCTTAGACGTAGATGTAGATCTATTCCTGTTAGGCAAGTAGGGGAAATATATACTTGGACCAATAGGTACTGTCGTATCTTTGCTATATTTTGTTAGTCTTTAAACAGATGCAACATAAATCATTTTTCCACATGCAAAGTATTGCATTGTATTAACGAACATCACCACCAGGTGACGCTAAACGACTCAGATTTGTAAACTTGCAAGTGAGTAAACAAGTGCTGCCTTCATATACTTTCGGAAATTTGAAAACACACGAACGAGGCAACAACGTGGTAAATACAACTAGCAGACTTGATACCAGAGTTGCCGAGACGTGATGTTTCTGGAGCAGAGAGCATGGAAGACATGCCAACAACAGATAGCATACGAAATGTCTTTCGTTATTATCTGGTATTGTTTGCCATCTTATATAAATAGTTGGTATTTTGTATATTTTTATTATCACTCTTTGACATACATTTCTGGGCATACTTATAACAGTAATTTTGGTGTTGAAGAGACAACAGCTGCAAGTACTATTTATCTTACATTCTTTATATTGCAAAATAAAGAAAGGACATTAAACTTGAACCAAATCTACAATACAGTATAGACAGATATAAGTGTGATCAGAGTTTGAGACATTTAGGTATTCAAAAGCTTCAAAGAATCTGTTTTGTTTTAGGTGATGGGAAAAAGGCTATAAATAACAGTTTTCTATTTCCACATATTCATTTATGAATGAAATACTTTCCAAGCAGTAACACAATATTTAGGAGATCTGTAATGCCTTCTTTGTGTATAAAACAACCTAATATTTTTAAGTGATAGCATTCATGAAGATCAATCCAAAACTGATTTGCTAAATGGCATTGGTAAACAAGACAGCGTGTTTTGTTCAGCGGAACAGAAAGGACATGAACTATATTACAATTTGAATGTCTTATTTAGAAAGTCGTTGGCAGCAATAATATAACCCAAAGGCACAGCAACTGTCGCCAATAAAACCATACAGCTGCAGACTCGTGAACACGCCTCCAGCTGGACGGAAATGAAAATTGTATGAATTTTTCTGTTTTGAAAAATGGAACAGTTTCGCTTCATGTTAGTTAAATAAATCATATAATGCATTCATAGAAGGTGTTTCAATCGATATTTGTTATTTATTTTCATAATGTCAGGTTTAGTATCAAGATGACTTCCGGTTCAGTTGTCCCACTTTCAGAATAAAAGCACTGAACTTCACACTATTGAGTATAAACATTTTAATACGTATTTGTGGACACAGCACCCAAAAAAATATGAAAACAAATTGAAACGAGCTGTGAAATCGTCCAGCAGGGAATAGCGGTGCTTATTGGTTCACGAGTCAAGAGTACATTGCATGGCGTTATGCATTATATATATAGGTATATAAAGGTAAATAACCAAATCTTACCAATCTCTGTGCCTCTTCCCACAGTAAATGTCAAGCCATAGCCTTTCAACTCCTGATCAGTGTCGATAACAACATAGGCGACAGAATAGTCCGGATCTGTGTGCTGCAATGTAGAAAGTTTTAGTGAAGTCATCATAGTTTTTGTTTATTCACTCATGTAAATGTATGCATTTCCAGAAACCCAAGCCATAGTGTAGAATGTTTCAACAATCCTTTAGCTGCAGATTTCCCTTACCATTGCATCGGAACCATGTTGCTCCAAAGACGTTGGAAACCTCACATCTCTAACAGTCAATTTAATAATTTTCTGCGTCATTTTTGGACTCAGATTGACTTTGTCTCGTGTGACAAATAGGAAACGACTGCATGCAAGTGTGAAGGAGAAATGGACTAGCTCCACCTCTCTGGACCTAACGTTATAGTGCTCATTTGGCTCTGCAGTGAGCACCACTGCAGATCCTACCTCACTCCGACCGTAAGCACCCAAACCCAAGAGGTTATATGGTCAAGTGTCAAAAGTGTTATCGTCATTTCGGGACTGTATCCGCATCCACTTTTCACTCCACAATCCACTTTTTGGCAAAAAAAAAAAAAAAAAAGGGCAAATGCGACGGGCAAATGGGATCCATAAATCCACTTGGATCCCATTATTTTCTTAAGATGGGTGAAATAATGAGAGTACAAATGACAAAGAGATTACATATTTTAACGCATTACTGAATAAATAAACCGGAATTCGTTATATGGGTCGAAAAATTACGTCACACTTGAGAGGTCATACAGCTGACCATAGATTGTGAAAAACTGACAGGCGAACTCCAGAAGTTGATCCCACCCACTTCAACCCGTGATGGGTTTAAACATTGTACACTTGGAACTAGTACAGTCAATCTAACAACGGTCAAACTGCAGTCAATCAATTTAAACAACATGACAAATCACAACATTTCCTTAAAACAATATCTGTGTGGAGAAAGAAGGGTGCACAGTGTAGAATCAGATTTTTTTATTGTACAAATTCCAGAGATTAGTTTTCAACGACACTTTTTTTCCTTTTCCCTACCAAATATCACTTTCAATCTTGGCCATTTAATTAATAATTTTATAAAATGCGGATTTTATAACTTTGTACAAAGCCCTTCTTTAAAAGCTCAGCCATCAACTTGTGTTATGCACATTATAATACTGTCCTGATGACTCCATACAGGAAATAAATGAAAAGAGCAAATCACTGTAAAAATGCTTCCTCCTTGCCATGAATATTTGCTAGGCCACATTAGATTCAAATAGTAAATCAAACATGAAACAACTCCAGGGTTTTTAGGCAGAGAGTACATCATCCAAATGTGGTTGTTTGTACCCTGTTTGGCTCTGTTCACATTTCTACACCTCAAATATAATTTTATAGCCAGTAAAAAGTAATTCATCCAGCTCTAATTTCCTTGGTTGTCTTGTGATTTGATATGTGAAGAATCATTCTGCACTGACAAGTAGTCACAAGGCCAGGAGTTTCATCATTGTGTAACTTGGGTTTATGATCACAACAGGATTATGCAACCGGGCAGTGGGTGACAGACAGCATTATGGCATTGTTGAGAAAAAGTCTTAGTGTTTCTGCTGAATGATGGACAGAAGGGAGGTCTTCAGATGAAGGCATAAAAACATGTCCATGATATGACTTAAGGAACATAAGTTCAAAAAACATCAACAAATGAACTGTATAAGATGAGCAAGGCATTACAGACTATGTCACAGTCTAGATCCATGTCTCTGAATTTACCCATTTAGAACAGAAATAATGTGCATTTTAACTAATGAAATGTAAGTGGACTGTGATAACTAATGTTTTTATGCAGAATTTACTGAATCCACTAAAAATTATTAGTTATACAATTTAGAGGGAAATACAGTTTGAAAACTCCAAACTGGATCAAATGAAATAGCTGGGGCTACTGTTTGGAATGGTATCTTTTTTGATAGCATTAGTAGGCATTATCACAGCTAACTTCCTCCATCCATCCAACCATCCATCCATCAATCCATTTTCTAGCTGCTTATCTGGGTCAGAGTAGCAGGGCTGCGGGGCAAGAAGAGCAGCCCAGACGTCCTTTTCCCTAGCAATTTCCTCCAGCTCTCCCAGGCACTCAGATGTGAGATATAGTCCATCCAGCGAGTCTCCTTCCAGTCAGTCATGCCCAGTACACCACCAAAGGGAGGTGCCCGGTGCTTAAACCACCTCAACTGTCTCATCTCAATGTGGAGGAGCAGCGGCTCAACACCGAGGTCTTCCCGGATTGCTGACCTCCTCACCCTGTCACGAAGAGTGAGGCCAGCCACCCTGCGGATAAACCTCATCTCAATCTCATTTTTTTGGTCACTACCCAGAGCTCATGACCATAGGTGAAGGTCGGGACAAAGATCGACCAGTAAATTGAGTAAAAGCTTTGCTTTGCTTTGTCGCTTAGCTATCTCTTCACCACCATGGTCTGATACAACTCCTGCAGTAATGCAGAAGTTGTAGTCAGGCAGTCAATCTCAGAATCTTGCTTATCCTCACTCGTGAATGAGACCCTGAGATACCGGATTTCCTCCACTTGGGGCAGCTGCTCACCCCTCACCTGGATGGGACAGGCCACCTTTTTCTGGGAGAGAACTATGAAGATGCTGATGCTCATCCCGATCATGTCACACTTAGCTGCAAACCGCTCCAGTGCACATTGGAGATCACAGTCAGATGAAGCCAGAAGGACGACATCATCTGCAAACAGCAGAGATACCACCCTAATGTCACTGAACTGGACGCTCTCCAGGCCTCGGCTGCACCTTGATAGCCTGTCCATGAATATCACAAACAGCAGAGGAGACAAGGTGCACCTTTTTCCAATGGCCATCTTGAACAAGCTTGACTTAATGGCAAGAATGCAAACACAGGTCTCGCTCCAAGCGTATCGGGACCGAATGGCTCTGGCACCCCATACTCCCACAGCACCTCCCACA
This sequence comes from Gephyroberyx darwinii, assembly GCA_900660455.1. Classification (NCBI taxonomy): domain Eukaryota; kingdom Metazoa; phylum Chordata; class Actinopteri; order Trachichthyiformes; family Trachichthyidae; genus Gephyroberyx; species Gephyroberyx darwinii. The sequence goes on along the minus strand of CABFOQ010025953.1, from coordinate 22,326 downwards.
GAATACCTCAGGGAATGCAGTCATAAGCCTTTTCCAAATCCACAAAACACATAAAAAGCTACTTTCACAGCAATGTAATAATGAAGAAGAAATCCCACACGTAGCATCTTTAACACAGAATTGAAATGAATCCACATTTCCTGCCAATGTGTCCATTACCACGGTCCTCCATTTTGAAAAGCGCTCAATCAAAGAGACCCGGCTTTATAGGCTCTCATTGTCATATGCCGTTTTCATCCACGAAAAAAAATGAAAATAAAAACTGTGATTAGTCTCTTTGTACATGGTGCTGAAATCCACATGAAAGAAAAACAGACAAATTCACACAGCTAAGACCTCTAGTACCATAAATGAAAATAAAAGATGAAATTGCACAAAATGTTGGAGCACGCTGTGAAGCGGAACTAAAAATGAAGAACAGGTAAAGCAGGTAGTGGTTTGTGCAACTGATCACCCAGCTTTCAGTTGGCTTTTTAGAGCAAATAATTCACAGCTCTCATCATCTCTCAGTCTGTGAGTGAGTCTGCTCCTGGGCGGAGGGATACACAGAGGAGTCCAGGCAGGCTATAGGTTATCTCCAGGCTGGTACTGTGGCTCTGTGGCGGTGAAATAGTCCTCCAGGAAGGACTGGATGTACTCAAATGTGGGCCTTTCATCTGGCTCCTTCTTCCAGCATAGCTTCATCATCTCGTGGAGGGACTCCGGACACCCCTGGGGGCACGGCATACGGTAGCCCCGCTCCACCTGCTCCAGCACCTCCCGGTTCACCATGCCTGAGGAAGAGACGGGCCAGAGATGGAAGAGGGCTGTTAGAGCACGTCACATTTCTGGTGCTGCCAGTATTGTTTTAGGTTTAGTTTATTTGCACAAACAAATGAAAAAACACTGAAAAATGAGGAACATAAATTATGCAGAAACCCCAAGGGGCTTATCAAAATGTCTAAACAAATCAATATGTCTCAATAAAATCACAATTATCTTAAACAGGTAAAAGGCTCAAGGATCAAAGTCCTCTCTAACAGTCAAACGACAGTCGACACCATAAAACTGTTAAATCATATGACATTTCCAGTACATCCCATTCCCTTAATGTTAAACATAACATAGAAAGGGACGCTATCTGCAGGTGCTGCAGAACTGCAGCTACTCCCCAGGGCAGTATCAGTCTGGCAGATGGTTATAAACAACAGTGGTGTTCAATCTCCTGATCGGCCCGCACCAGATGGTCTCATCTAATCTCCAGTGTGTGTGTGTGTGTGTGTGTGTATGCGCGCACTCGTGCAAGTCATCACCATCACTTACCTGGGTAAGGTACTCTGCCTTTGGTGACAAGCTCAGTAAGTAGGATGCCAAAGGACCAGACGTCTGACTTGATGGTGAAGCGCCCATACAGGGCAGCCTCTGGGGCCGTCCATTTAATAGGGAATTTGGCTCCTGGAAGAGATTGAAGAGAAAAGGTGAAGTG
>CABFOQ010025953.1:0-17270 GCA_900660455.1 Gephyroberyx darwinii | reverse complement strand
AAATGGTAGTCTCTTGATCAATTATTTAGATTGAAGGTTACTCATCTCCCTAGGGAACGCTGGGGTCTAACGCAGGAAGCACAGCGAACTCCATATGGAGGCACGGAGAGACAGGTGTGACTGGGGTTAATTTTGAGGATAATTCCTAGAGGTGTGATGAAAGATGGATGATAAATAATGGATGAGAGAGAAAGCGTGTGCATGCTGCATACCTGTATAGTGTTTAACCAGCTTCTGTAACGTGTCAAACTGTGCCCGTGTAGTGATGTAGTATCCTCCGTTGTCAAGCTTGCGGATCTTGTAGTGTTTCACATTGTCTCCTTTGGTTTCGTCCCAATCTCGTATGGAGAGAGAGAAAGCACCTAAGGGAGACAATAGCAGTGTTTTTCTCTCCGTCTCACCAAGAGCGTCAAACTCAATCGCTAAGCTGTACAGTGCAGACTATACTTGGTGCAAAATAACAGACGTGAGTGTGCAACGTAGCCGCCATCACCTTTAGTAGTTTCACTTTCTCGCACCAGGTACGTTCCTCGATGGTTCCCCGGATTCAACAGCAACCTCTCAGCATCTTTACGTCCCATTTTACCAAAGTACCATCTATAAAGACAGGTTGGCATAAAAAAAAAAAAACACTGACTGAGAGGCTGACTGGTGACTGGCTTCCTTGCTTAGAACATCAAAATCACATGGCCTGATTTGGCTGATGATGAAGCTTCTAGCGAGATGTTAGCATCGGAGTGTGTGCTTCAACGCAGGCCACGTGAGACGAGGTCATGCTAGTAACGTTAGTCAGCTGATGCGGTAGCTGATGGAGTAATGAGGTTATGAGCGGAGGGGACACGGCCTTACTCTTCAGCCTGGATGGAGTCAGCAGGGGCCACGTAGTTGCTCGGGATGTAGCCGTTCTTCCCCGTGTTGATGGAGCGGGCCTCCCACCAGTCTCCCTCTCTACAGGGAGACAACGACAGAGGAAAGATGAGACTCGTTCAGTTAACAGTCAGTCAACCTGAGCCTGTGAATCACTCTGCTTGGCTTTGCACCAGTGCATTCATATTATGTGAGGATGTAGGGGATGGAAATATTATTTTCCCAATAGGCGTCATTTAGAGATCAGGCTGGTATAAAATCATCCTCATTTCAACCAGAATGGGGGCTTGTGCAAGTGATTCAAAGTAGGCAGTCTCAAAGTCTCAAATCCTTTAGTTCCATCCCTGATTCTCTGGCAGTGTGAACCTCTTGATTTGACATAAAAGATTTATAAAGTGCATTTAAAATGCAAGTGAGGAATGAATGGCACTGTGGCACCGGGACTGGTCAAAACTAATCTAGTTTGCATTGCAGTGATATGACCTCAGGCGCCATCTCTGCTGGAGTATTTAATTCAATAAATGAAATGAAGATGTACAGTGAGGCCCATAAAATGGTAATCTAACACACTGATAAGGCCAGATGCACACTGAACAGGTGCACTGTGCTACTTTCAAGGAAACAGGGTCTCTTAACTGTATTGCGCTTACGTATTGTTGATGATCTGGAAGCGGTCTCCTTTTTTGAACGAAAGATCGTCTGACGTTCTGGCTTCGTAGTCATACAAGGCCACAAAGAACGTTACGCCACCTTAAAAGACAAAACGCATGTGAATACATACGCACAGAGGAACACTTGCACATACACACACACACACACATATAAATGCATTGTGATAGCGAGTGCTTTCCACACGTAACTGCATCAACAGATATGACAATGATGCAGGTAGAGGGGCCATATGGTGCAGCAGCAGGTCTGCCGGTGTGACTGGTGAAAGTCTGCTCAAGATGAATCAGAGTCGCCCACGTCTGAGAGCTCATATTGATTTTCTTTGGCTTGTAATTCTATTGTATGGATGTTTTCGCTGCATGGAAATATGATCGTAACTAGGCCGCACAGTGGGACAATGACACAGGACTGAAGCACTGGCTGAGGTGGTTGTCGAGGGAGGGGACAGGCAGTGTGTCGCGCCAGTTGGTGGGGGAATACTGCCCCTGGTTGTCATCGTGGAGATCTCATCAGGCCAGTTTAATTATTTAACAGGTTATTGGCTCGGGGGAAGGCTTCCATCAGCTCAAAGCAAACATCATAACAAGACACAAATTACAGTGTAGGTCAACTCATCCTGTCCCGTACTAATATACTGTAAAACATTCTACTGACTGGGCAGGTCCCGTTGGCAAATATGGCACAGCTCACAGAGAGATCACATTCATATACCCACCACTGAGAACAGTGCTGTCAACAATAATCCCATTATCTCCTGCAGAAACCAAATACCATGCCAGTGCCACCCCTCAACCCCCCTCTGAGACCAGATAATCCAACAGGGAGGAGGATTACCACCTTAATCCAACCTAAACAGGAGGTGCTCAATCACATCCCTTTGCTTTTAGGATCCTTATAAGCCGCTCAGACACATTTAGCGTGATCACCATTGATAACAGGACCTGTGTTAAATCTAGCAGGGAAAAGCTAGTTCAAAAACAATGACTGTGGCATTAGCCATGATGTTGACAGATCAGCATACTGAAGTGTCAAATCTGACACATTTAATATGACATTAAGAGGATTTCACTAACTGGGTGAAGCGCTCCATTTTGCACACAGGCCAGAGGGGTCATATCTGACAACAACACACTACAACAGAGACTGCTTACCTGAGACAGACCCAGAGAATGAGTTGGGTACAGAAGCAGAGTAGGAGGACGATGCTCCTCCAAAGGGGGTCATGACAGACGAGGAGCCGCCAAAGGGGGTGAGGGTGTGGTTGAAGCTTGCAGCCCCAGGGCCAGACGTAGCTGAGGGAGGCTGATTCTGCTGGAGCTGGGTGGGGTCCGGCCCATAGTGGCCTATATGAGGAGTGGTGGCAGTGGTGGTGGGGTCTGAAGCCGGGGCGCTCTCTGGCCGATACTTCATCGTGGGGCCCTTGTCCTCTTTACTCTTAATGCAGCCCATAGTCTCACCTTGACAGACACAAACGCATCAGTTTAATGCTACAAAAACAATATTCATCACTTGTCAAGGTAAAATATAAAGAATGCTAGCAGACTATGTTGAAATATAAAAATAAACATCTCAATGAACATCCTCAGTCCCTTTCTCTCAATTTTTTTGTTTTTTTTGTTTTGTTGTTTTGTTTGTTGTGTGATACATATTGTACGATTGCATTGTTAATAATGTTTTGTTATTGTTAAAATATTTCAATGAATGTCCGGTTGAGAGAGATTTCATTTCCTTCAGCTGGTGACTTGTTAGCTGAAAACCACATGACTGTAGCCACTTAATCTCAGATTGAAAGGAGCTGAGACTGACATGGTATTTTACTGGCAACTCACCACTCCCGCTGTACATGAAGCAGGGTTACTCTTATATTGTTTCAATGTTAACTTGATGTTAAAGATTCAATAACACCGAATAATATTATTTCAGCTTGCAAAGCTGATGTTTACACTGATACAATGTTAGTCTGGGAGGTGAAGAGGATTAAGGATTGCAACATAAGGCCTGTAGGTGTTGAAACATGCTGTTTGTAATGAAAATGTAATAACCTGATATTGTCGTGTGAATCATTTTGCTGTTGTGGCGAGGCTAAGACCATAAGCCATGTGGTAACCGGGACATAGGGGTAAACACTAAATCCGATTTAAATCACTCACAGCTCAAACGTGGCTATGTATTTTCAGCTGTGTATACATATTTGGGGTATGATAAGTGCAAAGTCATTGCATTTCAAAAAGAGATCATATCATGTTTACACACATAATGGCAAAAAAAATACAAGCTATTCCAAAGCCATGCTGCCGTGACAGGGAGAATAAAGAAATCCACATTAAGTAACACGTTTCAGTGCGTCCTTCTGAGGCCTTCCGTCAGACCTGAAGCATTAAAAGCCGGTGTCTCCATACACATGGTTCTCATTCCTCCCTCAAACACAATTGGCCAAAGTAACATTCAGGCATTCCTTTGTAAAGCGACGGCCCAGAAAATATGGAGACAATCGGACACGCTCGTGCAGACGTCTCTACTCAAGGAGATCAGAATTGTTTTATTCACCAAGTACAATGGGTGCACAAGGCCTGGGACTTGGTTAATTGGTCCTGACACGCTACAATACAGGGCTGGCACACAAATGTAACGAGACATTTAGTGCAGACAAGATGCATGGTATGAAAATAGACATAGACACAGTATAAGTACGCATTCAAAGCCAAATAATAACATTATAACATACACAGTAGTAGAGTCCAATAGTGCAGCAGCCCACTGGCCTATAGGGTCGCAATCATGACTTGGTTGAACAGAATAAGACAACCCTGAGAATGCACTGAGGCAGTGGCAGCACAAAGCAAAGTGACAAGGATCTGCTGGTGCAGTAACGTATCTTTCATCTTTCATCTTGGAATAGCAGCCTTGATCTCAGGAGGTTGGAGGGATTTTTCCTCATCAGAAAGGGAGGGGCGTAATAGAGAGTTCAATGAGTTCTCCAGCTGAACTGCCAAGGAAACCAACAAAACGGGGACAAACCACAGAAACCTTCCAGGGATTCAGAACACTTTGCTCAAATAAAACTGTACAACCGGTTAAATTGCCGGTTACAGCTCGTGCTGCACGTTGGCTGTCCTCTATAAAATTATTTCATAAGTGGTCAGTCATTGGAGACGTCAAAATGAAAGGCAGATTTTCAAATCGCTGAAAAGGAGTATGCCTATAAATCTAATCTCAGATGTTAGATCTACGGCCAGAATGTTCTGCAAGGCACATTGGCATGGAAAAAAACGGTCTTTCAGATTCCTAGCCAACCTCCCCTTTAACTCATGGAAAGCGGAGTGCTTCAGTCAGTGGCTTGGTCGACTACGGTGGGCTGGTACTTCATCATCAGAACGAAGAGTGCCTGGATCTCTGGGTCAGCAATGAACTTACCACTCTATAAAATACTGGCCAACATCCCAGTAAGAATAATGAAGTGTGAAACAAATGAAATGGCCATTCAGTCTGAATACCAGGCTAAGTGATATTTGTTTTTTAAAAGTTTCAAAATGAGACATATGAAAAAAAGTGACACCTACTTTCATCACAAATGATGATTGTTTTTAAAGGATAGTTTAAGTTTAAGTCCTTGTTGGACAAAATAAAAACACTAGTCATTTATAATACATGACATTAATCTTGTTAGCTTATTTTCCATGTCATAATATAGACCTATTAACAATAAATGCCAACAAATTTAGTCAAAATCCAATCACTTTTACTTCCTGGAAAAGAGCGTATTTTTAGTGATTACTTACTTAGTGATGGTGTACAAGTAGACGTACATAGAAAATTCCAACCAATGTCCCCGACATCCAGTTTCAGTTGGAAGTACATCAAATTAAGGAAGAAAGATGATCTCAAAATGCTGTTTCATTGTGACTTTGATATTTTTCAAATATGGTTATTCAGCATTTTGAAACATAGCTTTTCAGCTATATAGAAGCAATTACATATGATTGAATTCTTTCCATTACAATGTATAAAATCACTGTATTCTTTAATAATAATTATAATTGTGGTGGCTTGTTAATCAAACACCATTTGGCAGGATGACTGACAGATTTAGTCCAACACCCTTTAAACTCTAATTTGCACACAGTAAATCCAGTTGAAGAGAAAGAAGGTGCCGTAGAGCAGATTTGCGTATCAAGCAGCACCAGACAGGGTGTGTACACGCACCTGTTCTCTGGCCACATTTGTATTAACAGAAAGCAGAGGGAAATATGATAGTATGATCCACCCCATTCACTAATCGCTGAAGTAAAACAAATGCTCCGCACTACACAGCTGAAGTGGTTCCTTCTGGAGCAATCCTGGAGTAAATTGTTTTCAACGTCATATTCCCAGTGGCAGATTTTTGGCTTTTAATTCACATCAGCCACACTATCTACATCTCCGTCTCTTGATTCCCTCCAAATCCAGAACAATAATCAGAGGACAATACCGCTGCATGGCAAAGGCACTGGGAAAACAATTCCTCTGGTAGTTGAGATGAAATTCCCATTAGTGGTGCTGGCTGTGTATGCATAAGCAAAATGATTTAGATCCAGATAGACAGCACGTTGGCCGAAGGAGGGCCAGGCAGTGCCAGCTTGACCAACTACTAGGAGGATTATGAGGATGGAGGATTTACCCTAGCTGAGAGGATAATAACAAACAATAAAAAAAAAATGACGACCAGGGTCTAGACGTGTCCCAGCAGTGAAGACCCTTCTTCTATATCCTCACATAGTCCTGTTGACCTGTAGGACTAAACACTGCCAGGCATCTGTTTACTGGGTTTCCCATTCCCTGCATCCCTCTACATCTTTTACTGTGAGAGGAAATTAGAAATAATATCAGTTTGCCAACATATCAGGCCGATATTGGGCTTTTTTAAAGGACAACACAGGCTGTTTGGGAGTTTGGCCCATTGGTCCCCTTATGGGAGGATTGGCACCAACATACGTTGGTTGTTGGCAGCTAGCATTATCCGAAAAGTGAGAAAATGAGAACTTGCACTGAGACTAGATGGCCAGTTAATTTTAATGACACGTCTAAACCTACCAGGCTTCTTTAGGGGATTGGTCAAATGGACATGAAATTGGCCAAAAAATGCACTTTCAATGGCAGAAGATCTCTATTTCCACGAGACCTCGAGCGTAACGTAACTTGTTTTGTTTACACACGATGAGCAAAGTTAGCAAGACAGCTACATTTGTTCACTGTTGATTCATAATGGACTTCACTAATGATGAAGACTGAGGGGTTAATAGCAACTTTGGATTACTAAAAGATCTGTCTTAACACTATAGATAATGCATTAGCATGCACACCAGACAGAGCTAGCAGAGACACGGAGGTGATTTTGGTGCCAATCCTCTCATCAGGTATTGGATGGAGACTGTTGATGCAGTCCTTTAAATATTGGATATCGGCCAGTCATGTAGTCCACTGCCAATATGAAACCTGCAAGGGAATTTTATTTTCTTCGCACATTTTCTTCATTAACTTAATTGTTCAATGTTTTTGTAAAGTAATTTGTCATTTAAAGTTTCCCTACCATTAAATAGGTGGAGCAGGTCACCCTGCCTTAAAGAGCTGTAAATCCTAAAATCAAAGCATTTCATTAGAATGGATTTCAATGGAGAGTTTTGGTGTCCCAAAGCTGAATGCTGTTTCACAGGCTTTTCCACCATGCCAAGAATAAAATCATGGAGGGGACCCAACCCTTCAAAAACCTCTATCAGTCAAACCCCAATATAAATATAAACCCTAACAAAAGCCTGTGTTTAGGACAAAGACCCTTTCCTCTTTCTACCATTTACTCTCTTCTATAACCAATAGGAGTCACGACCAAAAACATAAACAGTATGTTCAAGTTCAAAACTATGAGGCCAGACTTCGCTGCCTCATATCTTCAATGTCAGCCCTCGCTGTCTTTGATGCTCAAGTCTCAGAGAAACTAACATATTCACCACTAGAATTATTCATGCGCCGACAGATAAAACACAAGAAATATCTGTTTATATGTTTGCTGACTCTTAGCTAATTATAGTAACATATTTTAATAGCTGACAACATCCTACTGCCCCAGGACGACAGCAAGACCTACAATAGCGTACAGCACGCAAACATGAAAGGACTCCCAGTTGTCTCACTCACCACGGTACACTATCAGCAACCACAAAGAAACAATGACAGAGGAAGGTGAAGAGTTTAAACGGGAAAAATTCACATCTCATCACACACACACACAGTCCTGTCTTCTATCTGATGCGGAAAGGAGTGGTGCTATTGTCTTATCAGGCAGCTATTCCGTTCTGTTAGTTTCAGACACGGGCCGTTTCCAAAACTAGGTCAAAGTTAGCTTTTCTCTCAGGCTGAATCAAAGCATTGTGATCTGGGACATCAAATTTCGGGAATAGTGCAAGACAGACTGCTTATAATGTGATGTAAAAAAAAAAAAAAAAAAGCAGGGGGAAAAAGACACACTCTTTGGCCAACTTTAGTGTGAAATACATTGACAAATAAAAACAAAGATGTGTATATTATTTTCTTTCTGCTGGTATGTGGAAACTCTGGTCTCTTACAGTCTAAATAAAGACAATGATCAAGCATTTACACTCAGGACACCAAAACCTTTGAATTAACTGCCAGATTTTTTTTAATAATCTCCCTGTTTGTTAATATATATGTTTCCTCTAATTTTATTAAGAGTGGTAGGGATGCTGTGTCTTGGTTGCTTAACGACAAGAGTCTTGGACCAGGACCTCCTGATTTGAAGGCCAGTTTTTCTACCCTGCCGCCCCAAAGGCTGTGTGGTATAGTTGAAAGGTAACAAGCATGTAATTTGCGATAAGCTGGAACCTATTTGGCTGTATGAAATCAAACACACCTCCCCTGCATTTCTGTTTTGATGTGTGCTTTCATCCTTTTGTTTCTATTCCTTGGTAACTGCCTTGGGGTGCAGTAGGTGGCACACACAGGGTTATGTGTGTATATTAGGTTTGGGTTAGAGGTAGAGCTGAGCAAATATATTTGAAGGTTTCCTGGTGGTTACACCAGTTGAAGGAAAATCATTTTGTATCAGTGAAATACGTTGAAACAAGAGCCCATCTTATAACAGCACTTAAGGCCTTTACAAATCATTATATTGTGATATCAGTGACAACTGTTCTTACAATAACATATCAAGGCATATTATGTCAGAATATTAATAACGGGATCAATGAAGGTAAATAAATAAGACAATAAAGCAGCATGGTTTTTATTTGGATGGACCGAAAGGACAATGAAAAAACAGCCAATTGGGTCAGACAAGCTATCACTCATGTCAATGTGGGTTCAGGATCAATAGATATAAAACCCAGCTCAAATTGTCTTTTGGGATGGACCGACAGACCGCTAAAGACAGCTAAAAACTACCAGGTGTCATCTTTGCCTTGCTCCAGGACATTTTGGCAAGGATGATCATCGTCAGCACTGAGTCTTGAACCAGTATTCTATAACTAGTCTTAATTCTCCATAGCAACTGTAAGTTGTGCTTCGTTCTGTAAGAAGTCCATCCAAGGTTTCAATATAGCCGATACAAACGTCTTACTATACTAATAGTCCAAAAGTATTACAGCATACATACAATAACCAAACAGCACTAAACTTGAAGCTGAAGTCTGAGCAGGCTCCAGATGTTCCCTTGAGGGACATCTGAGGTTCCTTATGACCCTTGACCCCTCGTCCCTGTTTGTTTTCACCAAGAACACAGTTTTAAATCAAAACAGATATGATTTAAGAGAAGAATGTCAGGCTCCTTTTAGAAGTTATTTATCAAGAAATGATAGATGTATTCTGACAGTCCTGAACAGGAACTGCTGTGTGAGATAAAAACAAGCTTCCAGTCTTTGTTTCATTTTCATTTCAGTCAACTTTACTGTACTTATGGATTAATACCAATCCTGATTTCAGACTATCAGTTGGTCTATGGAAGTTTTAACTAGAGGATTGGAAATAGCCGCACTCACTAAACCCACAACAGACCACAGAAGATCAGCTTCCACCATCAGTTCTGGGAGAAAAACATTTAATACAGTAGCGTTTTACAAAACTGAAAAACTGAAAACTCTGAGCAGAGAGTTTTCACATTTTTGGGTTTCACACAGACTCCTAAACTAAGCAGTAAGCTGCTTATAACTCCTTTCTAAATCTTGACAGCAAAAAAATGTCTGGATGGACCTAATCCATGTCTATCAAACTATCTATGTGTTCTACAGCAATGAAATCAAACTTTTACATACTCCGCTGTTAGTCAGAATGAAAAGTCAACACTAAGCTGCTGTCTTATCAGTGACCTACCTACAGTTTCCTTCCCCCACTACGACCAGTGTGAGAATTCAATACAAGTTTGACAACATGCTGATAGCATAGAGGACAGCTCAGCTTTTTCTCTCCTTTTCTGATTTTGAGCCATGAGGTCTACCAACACCAGGTCCCATGCCGACAGGTTTAGTTACCTTTTATAAACTGATTATATGAAGGTGGAGCTATCCGTGTCTGCAGCGTGTTCCACCCAGTGCTGTACTGTACTATAGCACACCTGCTGTAGCTTTCACTGTGAGGAATGCAGGCGAATGCACACACATTAACTACATGAACACAATTAGGAATACCAAAGCTGAATGACAAATACTTTTCTGATGTAATCATCTGGGTAAACCTGTATAAGATGTATCAGGTCATGTGTGTTTCATAGTTGTGGTTACACATTTCACAGCCGGATACTGAAATATACATTGGTCCTCTTAGGCTGTCACTGGTCCAAACAGCCTCCATTCCCCAGGCGTTTAGATTAGCTAGATTCTACTGCAGTTGACATTTGGCTGGATGACAGACAGGCGGCGGAGGGAGTGGCATGCTGGAGGACTTCCTCCATCAGCCAGCGGTCTGAGTGAAGCCCTGCCCTCTGTCTGGTTGGACAGCTGTTAGCAGCTGACACCATGGCTGCAGACAGGGAGGGTCTTGGGAGCTTTACTAGGCTTCAAATCACCAACAGATGCTGCCTGCCACCTTCCACCACATTCCTCTGATGCCAAGGGTTAAAACTGAGTCTGGGAAAATGTAGTTATCATACGACGTTACAGATGTAAAGCGTCAAATGTAACATCACTAAAGAGTACATCACGAGAGTAATACTTAATTGGATGTACGCTCAAAGTAATGTGTTCCTGAAGCTTGCATGGGTTGCATGGAGGTAAAGGCCCGTGTGAGGGGGGGGTTATTGATAAGCTAGCTCCAGCTGACGCTGCCATGCAGGCTGCCACTTGTCCTGTTTCAGTCCCTGCTTGCGTGTGGATTTGCTCACATCAAGAGAATTGGTATCACGCCTTTTCCAGAATAGCAGGTCTTATGAGAATACCTGCCATTGAGTATTGGGTAAGCATGTGCTATTTTGGGACTATGGATGTTTCCACAATCATCATATTTTCAGCTGAAGGCAAGAGCAATTGTTTGAACTGTCAACATCCACTTGGCTCCGAGCCTCCTGGCTCCTGATACCACAACTGTAAGGAGTGGGTCGACATTACACCTGGACTCCTTAAAGATTTTTCCAATAGGATTCCCATTATTTTTAACCCTTATTTAGAGTAGGCAACAGTCTTATTAACAGCAACAGTATGAAGGAGTTGCAGGGTAGAGTGGATTATACTGCTACTGGATATACACTCTTATCTGCCCAGTGAAACCAGTTTTGTAGAACTGGAGCAGTTGGGAGCTCAGTGATTTGCTCTGAAGTCACTTTGATGGCAGTTGTTGAGGAGGAGGACAGTGTTTCTCATTAGCTTCCTCCACTCAGTGTTCACCAGCCCATATGAGGATTGGATCTGGCAGCGATCCAGTCACACACGTTGGTGAGCTGGTAAGGATCTCGAGTGTGACAAAGTGTGACAGTTTACTACCAGTTTCCAGGAATCCAATATTACAGGGATGCCTCCTTCCCCATTCCCTACCCTCAATAAAAGTGGAGCTGAGATCATAATCAAGCAGCGCCATACGATGGGGGAAAAAATAGGAAGTGTCAGTGAGTTTCCCTTCAGCCAGTGCAACATTTGAGCAAGATCACCCCCCTTGAAGTGTCACCAAAAGGGGCCTGAACTTCACCCGGATACTGATACAGATCTCGCAATTTCTGTATTCCCCGCGCAATCAGCATCCTGAGGAAACGATCTCACAAACTCTGAAGGCACAAACGCTGTTATGTCTGGGACAGATTTGTGAAAAGACGAGGTGGCACCTTTTGATTCTGATAATGTCTGGGTCTTCAAGCCGGTACACAGTTCTCTCCCTTAAATGGTAGACAGACGAAAGCTGCAATCCTTTCTATTCAGTCATCAAAACCAAATGTTAGTGTGATGGCAAACATAGAATAGACATTCATCAGTGGAAAAGCAGTGAACTGGCAGATTGGACTCTCACTCTTATTAGGTCATTTTATTCAAAGGTTATTTTAGTTATCCTTCAATGACCAATTGTTAAGACTTGGAATTGTGTTTTTCATGTCAAAGTCAACCATCTAATGTTATAACTTCTTAACTGATTAGTTACATAGCTCTCTTCCATGCATTTACCAGCCACAACACACTATTTAGCCTGATTTAACAAAAGATCACTGTCTTCCTGTAATATTCCTATAGGAACACATAGTACATGAGCAGTAAGCTTGTGGTACTCAGTAGTGGGTTTATATTAACAGGTAACCTTGTCATACTGGATAATATAGTATCTCCTATGGTTCCACTATAATATTCCTATGGGGAGCACAGGGTGTATTTCACTGTGACAATTCTATAGTATCAATCTAAAAATGATGATAGGATTACTAGTTATTTTTCTGTTGGGAAAACCACTAATCCTTAATAAATAGTTAAAAGCTACAACCGACAGGCAGGTATTTTAGGATGATTTTAGGATTATTCCTTTGTTGATGACAGAAGGTCAGCGAGGCGAGCGGCAGCGTTTCGGCCCATCCTTATCTGTCCTCCGTCTGCTCTGACAAAGCCAAGATTTGATTATTGTTTTACCTTTATGAAATCCACGTCCTTCTTGTTTTTGCCAAATCAGATTCGTTCAGTGGAAAAATGAGTTATTCCAAGCCGGACCGAGCCGCCTTCATGCTCACTTCATCCATCCAGAGAGCAACTGTGGTCAGATCTTCTACTCGGAATGAAGTTAAATCAAAGAGTGTTGCAGTCATTCAATAACAGATCGGCGGAGGCAACGCGAGCGAGCCAAGTCAGTCGGAATACATCCAGCAGCAGCATGATGATGAGAAAACAGAAGTGTTGCCTCCAAAGTATCCCAGTTCTTTGTAGCCTGCACTTCCTACTACTAAACTTGCATCAACCCCCACACACCAAACATGGCCGACCCTGCCTGTGGGATTGAATCCGCACAGCTGGAAATATGGGCTATCCCTCCTGCACAGCTGGTCAGGGGACAGTAGTGAGGAAATAAAAATAATTGAAGATGGGCTAATTGAAAAGAAAACTGTGAAACCTAGTGTGAGAGCTGCATGTATGCAAGCCGCGAGAGTGGAGGATGGTTTATATAAAAAGGAGGAATCATTCGTCCCAATTTTTAACCTTCAAAAATAGCCCACTAACGCCCTCTGCTGGCGCTGCTGTCCTGCAGGATGATGAACGATGAATCACTTTCAACAGTATGTATGCAATTCAGTTAATTCTGCCTTACGAAAAACAACGATAGCTACTCCATAATACATTTCAGCAACCTCGCAAGTCCCTATAGAAATATTATAGGAATATTATACTGATAACATAATAGATTAAAAAAAACATACTCTGATGATGATATGATAAGGTCTCTATTAACTCACTATTGAGCACCACACTTTAAGCATTATTAGCATTATTATAGGAATATTGGCTAACATTCAGAAGCAGTTATGGTTAGTTTCATCAAATATCACGGTAATAAGAGGTCAATGTTAGAACAAAAACACACCATGAGTGAGAATTGAAGCTGAATACAGAATAGAGGCTGGTTCAGAGGCTTTTTCACCCTGCCAAGAGTAAAATTCTAGGGGCAACACTTAATGGTCATAAGTTTGGGGTTTTTTTTGGCATGAAGTATCGTTACTTCACTTAAACTTGGTACTGTAAAAGTTCAAAATTGCTCAAAATTGCCACATAAAACTATAATAGTTATTCATTGTTGGTGTTGTTGTGACTATTTTAGTGTGTCATTATCAGACCAAGTTTGGGCATGGTGCCAGGAACCTGCTGCGGGGCTCCTGTTGAGGACATTGAAGAGCCCGCCCATTGCATTACATCAGCTTCTGTGTGTACTACGCCTCCAACAAAAACAGTTTGCTGTTTTTCCAACAACAAACCTTGGATTACAAAGGACATTAAATGGCTCATTAACAGGAAAAGGAGGGCTTCCAGGGCTGGAGACAAGGATGAAGTCAGAGTCTGTCCAAAGGGAACTGAAGTGGAAGAAAATGGATGGGAAGAACACCTACCAGGAGAGAACTGAGAGCAAACTGCAAGGAATAGCACATTCATTCATTCATTCATTCATTCATTCATTCATTATTTCTACCCGCTTATTCCATTTCAGGCTTGGGGGAGGTGGAGCCTATCCCTGCCTATCCCCTATTTTACTTTATCATATACTATTACTGTTTGTTGCTGCAATGATCCAATTTTGGCCGATGTTTTTTTCTTTTTAAAACCAATAAAGTCAGTATCCATTAGTCAAAGTAAAAGTAGTAAAAGTTAATGTAGTGACTATGATGGTAATAAAAATTAAGGTGAGAATGATGGTGGTTTACATTGATTGTACCCATAACTGACATGTGTATTTTGCACTCCCATCATGAATGTCTTTTTTTTATTTTAAATGTGCATCTTTTTATTCTGCCTCTCAATACCTCCAGGACACACGCACACACACACACACACACACACACACACACACACACACACACACACACACACACACACACACACACACATACACTAATAAAGTCCTTTAAACACCAAGTGCTGTCACCACTAGTGGTTGTTATAAAAGTTAATATGATTTTACCTCAATAAAACTAGTCGTTGCTATAAAAAGGTATATATGATATAATTAGAGTGAGTCACATGTGCTGCTTCAGTCTTCTTGTTTGGTTTGATAAAGCTATTTATATATGGCCTGGCTTGCTCACACATAATCCTTTTTCCAGGTATAAGATAATGAAGAGTGGAATTGAAGACAGCTGCTGTTTGCAGACCCATTTGGGCAAACAGTACACATATTTTTTACCAGACATATTGGGACAATTTATGAGTTAGGTAGCCAGTATTACACTGCACACACATGATAGGGCTTTTATATAAGCATCATCATTTTGTTTTGTTGGCTTACTCAATTCTGATCTCAAGAGAGTCAGAGAACTGGTCTATGAATCACTGCCACAGCCAGGATGTTAGTAATACACCAAACAATGGAATATTTTTGCCTTTGAAGAAGCAAAAAAAACCTAGATGTTCTTAAGACAAGGAATATAATGCACATTCATTATAGCGAGAGTGTGGCTGTTAAAACAAGATGCATTTCAACCAACCTTCAGTGAAAATGTCCATCAGTGGTTTATTGGCTGCTCAGGACACAAGTTGATGTCTGGTTTCATGGTACACTACAATATTGACAAAATAATTTATGGTGTGGTGACTCAAGAATTATGAGGTGCTGTGTAAATAGTCATATCTACTTTTTATGAGTGTCCTCAGCTCTATATACATGTAATCACAGATTATGAAAGGATATCCTGGTACTATAAACTCAATTAATTATTTTGACATTTTAAGGAAATTATGAGAGCTGATTATGATTAATCACCATTTTATTGTCCAGTGTCCAAAAGGCAAAAGGTAGCACACACACAGGTCTTCAATACAAAATAGACATCTCTATTTCACCAAAGTATTTTGGCCATGTTTCATCCTAGTGATCTTCATCAGAACATTATGTCCAACCTTATTAGTCAAATAATCATCTTTATTAATAGTATATTGCCACGTTTGAGAATCATTATGGTCATAGCCTATGCTAGTGGTTCCAGGGACCACCAGGGGTCTTTAAAAGGCCTCCATAAAAACAAGTTATAGTTTAATTCCTCTACTATTTCACTCCCTACCTGTTACCACAATTACAAGGAATTATAAGGATGACTATTTTGTTCACTGTCACCACTGTTACCTCTCCTCCATAAGTAGACACTCGGGTAATTCTGTAACATCATGTCTAACAATGTAAATCTTCAAATGGGGGTCTAATGTCCAATGTATGTCTGTCCTTGACTTGGTACCATTGGCCTACGCTGCAGTGCACTTGCCTCTCATAACCACTTGGGTGCAGTACTCTCTCAGTGCATGGGGAGGATTCTTTATGTAAGTGAGCATTTTTGGTGCATTTTTCTTCAACCTAGAGCATCCTTAGTAGGCCTGTTGCTGTTTCTTTGTCCTGGGCCACCCGTCACATGACCAGTCTGAATCACCCACATGAAACATTCAGTACATGATCTTCACCTGTGTGGAAAGAGGGTACAGCTGACTGTTAATGTTCATTCATCAATCACAAGCCCAGTCTATGCTTAATGTTCACAAGGGCCTGAAAACAAGAACAAGTAGGATAGTACACAATATTAACCTAGAAGTATTTATGTTTGGTGAAGCAGATTCAGTTCATCAATTCATTTGAATTGAATTGTGTTTTGCAGTTCATTGAACTTCTGCAAAAGGTGCAGCAAGGAATTACAGTGGTTAAAGAGAGTGTTCTTCAGCTGGACAGCTCAGGTTCACACTCTGTGTTGCTGAAGGGAGCAAAACACTGAATCCTTACCTGCTGTTCTTTTGCTGACCTCTGACCTCTCTGGGGGGAGGCTCGTCATTTTGAGCAATAAGGTCCCTTGCTCAGGGAAACTTTGGCAGTGATTACAACTGTCATTTTTTTTCTTCACATTAAAGCGGCTACCAGCAGATTTTGAATTTTGAGTTTGAATTTTCATGTGCATTTGTTTAGAAACGCAAAGCCCTATGAAGAACAGAAAGGAGACATGGTATACGACAATTTGAAAAATGGAACTGTAAAGATGCGAGTTATGTTCTGTGTATTTGTTCAAGTATGAACAAGTAGAGCAATTCAAAGCGAGGCAGCCCTCTTCTGTTTTGGTTGAGGCACTTGGTTTGTGCTGTAAATCAATCCTGCACATTTTGTGGGAAATCACAGCCAGGGCACATAGAATAAAGACATAGAAAGCAACACTGAGAATAAACCAGTTTTCACCGCAATTGGCTCATTTTTCTACAGCCATTACACTAGCTATCAAAAACAATTTGAGAATCATATATTGAGGTAAATATTCTACACGTGGCAGCTTTAAAACTGGAAGGTTTGACACGTTTCAGCACTGGACAGCTCCTTCCGTTTAATTGTGCGCCATAAGAGGTAAGGCATTACTCAGAAGCACCCCATCCCACATAGAGGCATGTGATCCTAATAAATGCATGACGCCAATTGTTGACATTGATTCACTGTTTGATGAGAACATTTGAATTCAAGATCCATTCTTTTTTTTTATGGCTTGGGGTATTTCATTGAAGCGGAAGGAAAAGTACTATAAAGATGCGCTCCATGGGGATGGGGGCGATGACGCACTTAGC
>CABFOQ010025952.1:0-16528 GCA_900660455.1 Gephyroberyx darwinii | reverse complement strand
TTCACAACTAATTTTGTTAATTTGCTTTCTCAAATGTTTTTACTGTCATCCCTCACCTCAGGGTGTGCCAGCTCTAGTACTTTTTGATTATTGGCTAGTAGGGCACTGTGTTCTCCATATCTCTCTGTACTCTGTTATCATGTCATGTAGTAGGAGTGAATGATTAACTGTCATATCAGTGAAGCGCTTCCTTTGACGACAGTGTTGACCTAGATCCACAATGCCTTGACCTTTTTTATATTTTTTATGTCATATTTTGTACTTCTGTTGTGTTGATATCCTTGGTCAATGGCAGCTTTTCATCTCATAAGCTTGAGGAAAATAATATCATTTGACTAAGTTGACTCAATCCGTGGTATCTATGTAAAGAGGAATTATTCATGTAAATTAAAAAGGGAAAAAAATAACACAAATGGACAAATGTCATCTTTATTATTGATATATTAAAAATGGTATTTAGCTGCATAATGAGCACAATAAGTCATTTACCCAATATCACCTCTGAGTTCAATAAATATAATTTTATTTTAACATGGACTGGCCAAACTCAATATTTTGTATGATGAGAAGAGAGAACATTTATTCATTTTATTGTGCTTCCATTTTCATCAATAAATCATTTGAAAACAATTTTGGAATAACAAGACTTTGTAGTTTTTCGCCATAACATTTTAATGGCCTAATCTTACACCAGTCTAGTCTTTTGTCCAGTAACATTAAGTAGTGGAACAATTGTGGAAGCTATTTTAAAGGGGGACGTATTTCATCGCCGCACTGAACGGTGCCACGGGGAAATGTAGACTGAAAACAAGGCGTCACTCCTCAGGCAACCCCTCACGGTTTGAAAAACCAGCTAATACTTTGGTTCATTAGAAATGGAGAATGAGGCTGATGTATTTTATCGGGAGCTGCCAAAAGTGGTAAGACGGCTATATAATGGAAATTTGTTAGCAGAAGAGGAAGGAAGGTAATGCACTTAGGATTTCTAGTGACTAGTAGTTCTCGTGCCTAACGTTACCTACGTTGAATTCACTTATGACTGTAATGTAACGTTAAATTTAAAAGTCGGAGTTTAGAAAGAGTATTGGATTTGTGATACTTGCTAACGTCAGCGTTTTGTACGTCATCCAGGAGCTTCATGCCCACCTCAATGGATCTGTCAGTTTCCAAACCATGGAGAAGCTTATCACCCGCAAACCGCATCTCAATATTCAACATAACATGACAGCGATTCGTAGTGGCCAGCGGAGGACACTGGACGAGTGCGTATATTTTCCAGTGTATCTTTTCTTTTAGTCTGAGTAGCGTTTGAATTTGTGGCATACGGAAAGGGTCACATTTCCCCCCAGTACACGCGACTTATTCTAGGAAACTTTAAAATCTCATGTTTTGCCAGAAAAAAACAACAAACATGGTCTTATCTGTCTTCCGTATGAATCCGAGTAGCTAGCCGTGTTTTATGAATGCGTGCAGTCTGTCGTTGTGGATTGTGGGGACCCCAGTCAAAAGTATAGGCTTTGTATCAGATGGGAAGCAAAGACACAGTATTTAGATAGTAAAAGAAGACATACAAAATGAGGGGCTTTGGTGAATGAGCCTACACAAATTGTGAATTTGTTCATCCTGGACCATGCCCATCCCCAACAAGTTGTGTGTCTGCAGATGTTTTCAGGTCTTCAAGGTCATCCATCAGTTGGTGAATACCGAGGAGGATATCCTGATGGTAAGAATTATGTCTGCAAAACAGTGAACTCAACTTTTTCTATTTCTGATCTTTTTTTTTAAGCCAGATTCAGCATATAAACAACAGGTGCTTCGGTATTTCTGCCTAGGTAGCCAAAGATGTTATCAGCGAGTTTGCAGCTGACGGTGTCAAATATTTAGAACTGAGAAGTACACCAAGGGAGGAGCCAAACACAGGCAAGATAGAGCCCAATAACATTTACACCATGGTGTGCCTTCACGGTTGTTTTAAAGTTATTAAGATTGCAAACTTTTGTCTAATTGTTAGGATTGACAAAAAGGAGATATGTTGAAACAGTCGTCAGAGCCATCCACCAATGTAAAGAGGAGGGAGTGGATATTGATGTCAGGTAAGTTGACAATGCATCTATTGCATGCCTTTATGTGGATTCTGCCTCACACACTACAGCCAGTTACTCGGTAGTAAGACTGCATCATATTTTTATTGCATATTGATCCATCACCTGAATGCTACCGGTAGTAATCGGTAATGCATGATACTAAAATGACCATATGCTTTCAAGGTTCCTCGTGGCTGTTGACCGCAGGAATGGGACTGAAGTTGCCATGGAGACTGTGAAGCTGGCTGAAGAGTTGATGCTGTCCACTGATGGTTTGGTGGTGGGATTGGACCTCAGTGGGGATCCAACGGTTAGTCAGCCAGTTTGGGCTTGTTGCTTATTGTGTTGCCATACATCACGTTTTAACTTGGTTTTCATTCTAAGGTGGGCCATGGCAAAGATCTACTTCCTGCCCTACAGAAGGCCAAGAACTGTGGCCTGAAGCTAGCACTGCACCTCTCAGAAGTATGACCATAACATTGTTACATCATTCATGTCTTTAATCACATCACCTGCATTTTGAGGTTGCTTTGACATTACAATAAAAAATGTTTCAGGTCCCAGCTCAGTTGGAGGAGTCAGAGTTGCTGTTGAATCTTCCTCCCGACAGGATTGGTCACGGCACCTTTTTGCATCCTGAAGTGGGTGGGTCTCAAAACCTTGTTGACCAAGTGGTGAAGAACAACATACCACTGGGTAAGACTGAAATGAAAAACTGGTTTGCACCAATATGTTTTCCTGTTTTCCTGGGTTTTGATTTCCAAACCATCTTTTTCTCGTAGAACTATGCTTGACATCTAACGTCAAAGGACAAACTGTGTCATGTTATTCCAAACACCACTTCCAGTACTGGTACCAGTTGGGACACCCAAGTGTGATTTGTGTAAGTTTCCTGTCTGTGCAATTGACCTCCACTTCCTCGGGCCGTGATGCTCTTTTAGAAGCATTTATTATACATGTTTACAATTACTGATCAGTGGTTTTTGGTCAACCTTTTTCAAGAACAAAACCAAGACATTTATATGCAACCTTAGCTTTAGAACACACTTAAAAGTTAAGATTTTTATTCTTTCCTGTGTTGCAGACTGACGATAAGGGAGTCTTCTGTACTGACTTGTCTCAGGAATATCAGCTGGCAGCTTCCACATTTGGTCTCAGTCATGAAGCCATATGGAAGCTCTCCCAGCAGGCCATAGACTGTACCTTCGCACCAGAGACCGTGAAACAGCAGCTGAAGCAAAGGTGGACAGAATTACAGCCTCAGGTGTTACAGTGACATATCCAATGGAGCTCAAAGCCCAACATATACCTCAGGTTTTCTGATTTAAAAAAAAAAGAAACTGTGTCCATGAACGTTTTACAGATTTTACTCATGAATCATTACCTATTAACTAAAATGGAACTGTAAAAATACTCTGAAAAACAAATAGTTGTACTAAACAAGATTGATTTACTTGAAGTGTTTGTCTATATTCTGATGTACAGTATCCTGTATATGAAAAAAAAAGAAAGTAGCACACTCGGCATTAGAAATAAGAGCAACAAACATGTTTGTTACCATATAATAAAGAACATTCTTGTGAATTGTGACACAGAATACATATGAATTGACTTTTTAGGGTGCTCTTCAATATCTGCGAGTCCGTTTATTCCCTTGGAGATGTTCAGACTTCTCCATGTTGGTACTGTGTACTGACAGTCTTATTGCAGCACTGCTTATTGTCATGGCTTCTTTCCAAATTTGCTTTTCTTGTCCCTATTCTTGAATTTGCCATGCTGCATTTCTTTCTTCTTGAGTTTGCCTTGCTGTTGATCCCTCTGGTTTGCTACGTGGTTTCCCCCATCCAGTTTCCTCTTCTTGTCGCTGTTGGGAGTGGGACAGCATTACAATCACAGATTTCTCCAACAACCATGCACTGTTTACAGAGATTCTGGATGTCACTGTACCTCTTGATGCTGATGATGGCAGTGTTCCCTGCCTTCTTCAACACCTGGTCCCATTCCTGATCATCTCCACGAATCTTATACCTGGAATGAGAAAAGAAAACAATTCAACAATAGAGAACATTGGCCTGTCACTTAAATGAAAGAAACCTACACAAATATTAACCAAGGCCACTCCCTCATACTCACTCTCCAAGGTCCATCTCTTTGACTTTCTCTATGTCCTGCTTGTGCTTCTCCTCAAACTCTGTAGCTGCCTCATTCTGATGAGGAGGGAAAAGCCAATTCATTTTTCTACATATTCTCACAAAGAAATTATTAGGTCTGCCATGTACCCTGAAGGTTATGAGACAACATACCAGATCATCATTAAGGCTTCGGACAGTAGGCTCAATGTCAACGTCTTTACAAGCCACCATCTCTGCCTCAATAGCTTTTTCTTGGATGCTGCTGAAGATCTGAGACAGCAAAGGCAATAATAAATTACTGAAATCTAAATTGTCAATATGGTCTTAATGATACGTTGTGTGACTGTTTCTCACTATAACATGCTCTTTACCATGTTTGCCAAAAGATTGATTTCAGAAATTATTGTCAACTCACATGCACAAATTTACGGATGAGGCGGTTGAAGAGGCCCATGAGCTGAGAGCTCGGGAGCTCAATTTCCTTCTCCAGTTGGTCCACTGACTTGTGCTGCAACCCCACCCCCAACAATAATGCCTGGGCAGGGACACAAACTATCAACATCTAGGAACCAAGAGCTTGTTCACAGTCAAAAAAATTGGAGACAATGGGAAACTTACACACTGTGCTACTGAGAGGGAGACATCACCCAGCTGCTTGAGGAAGTACAGGCGTGCCACGGTTGGGATCAGGTCCATGATGAGGTGGTAGTCCACCATGCTCCTTGAATACAACTCCAGACGTTTGAGGTCATATGGGGTGAAATGGACTGCAAGCTCAGAGCTACTGAGCGCTGTGGAGGTCAGACAAGTCGGGTTAAATCTGAGCTGACATGGAGGTTTGATCAATCTACAGTGGGTAGTATGAAGAGTCTTACTGGACGTCTCATCCTTGGTGTTCTTGTTCTGCAGGATGTTGAGCGCCATGCTTGGCTTAAAGCTGCTGAACTGGTAGGAGAGCAGAGACAGGAAGCGCCGGCGGAAGTCTGTGAAAAATAAAGATAGAAACTGTTCAGGTGAAGTATTATGGGGTTAAAAAATGTGTTTTCTTGAGGTAGTGTAGCAAGAGTTGTGTAGCAGTGGGGGATGCTGACCTTTCCAGAAGGCAGAAAGCCACTGGCTCTGCTCTGGGGCTTCATCTGTATTCAGCCCCTTCAGCATCACACAAGAGTGCTCCCCTGTCAGGTCATTCTAGGTACACACACACACACACACACAAATTCAATTTGTTACAACAGCAGATTCAATACAATTACAAACTTTTCAGTAAAACATTTTTAAAAAGTTACGTTTTCCCCACTTACAGGAGTTTGTCTTAAGTAGACTGGGGTATAACCGGCTTTCTTCCAGAACCTGTCACGTTGCAAAAAGAGCAGTGTTGACATTTCACAATAAATCTTCAAAAATCTTATGACCACCACATATCCAGGGACACTCACTTGAGCAGCTGGGAGGTAAGACCATAGCAAACTCCTAGATAGTCCAGCCTCTCTGCCCTTCTCTCACTCAGCTTCAGCAGTAGAGGAGGGAGTTCCTTCCTAGGAGTGAGCACCTCTTCCAGAAGACTGACAGCCTGGACAGCCAATAGCAACAACAGGGCTACCATCAGTCACAACAGTACATTGGAGAACAAAATATTTCTATTCAAGTTACTCTGCATGGGAGGGAGTGCTGTCTCCCAAAGGATGACTAGTATATTACCTCACTGCTAACAGAGGTGATCTCACTGTTAGATGCGCGTGTGTTCTCATCCATGGTAGGGAACTTGCCCTCATAGTACATCTGCAGCAGCTGGAGAGCTCTGGAGCCATAACCCATCTGTTGGACGGTTTGACACCCAGTTACATACATGCAGATGGAGTAAACAGCCTCGTGGTCAAGATGCATAGTTTTCAAATTCTTACCCCCTGGTAGTCCGGGTTGACAGCGATTCGCACCACTCTGCCTCCAGAGAGACTGCCAAACTCTGGGTCTTGGAACTGCAAAGAGAAGAGTGGAGGATTCATCAGAGCGGTGTGAAAACATCAGCTGTGAAGATTTTGTAAAGAACTATGTGCTCAGTGTGTACCTGTTCTGACACAGTCCAGGGGATGAGGTCACCAGAGGCCTTCTTTCCTCTGGACAGACTGTTAAGGATGGACTGACGTGATATCTCCCCCTCCAGACACACCTGAGGGATAAAAGGAGGCATACTAAATCAAGTCAAGGAGCAAGTTTGTCAGAGTGCTTTACAGAAAACAAATAACATAAAAAGAAGGTCAATTAAAACAAGAGATAGAACAGGTACATCAAACTCCCAGAAATGGGGTGTGTATGTGTTATAAGTGAATGGCAGACAAAAAATTACTTGAGGCGTTGCGAGTGTCTTACCTGCACCACAGCCAGGACCTCCGGTAGGGAATTCTGTGTGGGAGGGACAGGGGGCAAAAGGCAGAAGAGGTGATGGGCCGGGGCATCTGACAGCATCTGGAGGTCGTTGGGGGAATTCTGGAGCAAGAGAAATGATAAGAGTCAACAAATACACAGGCAGAGGGGGCAGCGCTGTCTGTAGGACATCACAAATGTGATAAATGTGTGAAATGTGAATTCTTGGATTAAAAAATCTCACCTTGTAGTGTGATGCCACATAAAGGGCCATCAACCTCTGCAGGAAGGCCTCAGATGCCTTGTGGTAACAGAATAGAGTATCTCTGTTCACATAGTATCTGGACAGTCATGGCTAAGGACAACAGCAGAAGAAACTAATACAATTTAGCTTAAGGCTTAAGTACCGTCTGCACTATAACTTTGCTATGTTCTTTAAAGCCAATAAAAGGATACAGGTCACATGTCTGAGGGAGGGGACAGCCAGAAATGAGCCTGGGAATGCTCAGACAGTCCAGACAGAGCAGCTCATTCAGCCACTTCTCTACAGGGTCTCCTGTAGCATAGCGAATGGACTCTTGCAGGGAAACCTCATAAAGAGAGCGAGCTGTATAGGAAAGACAGGAAAACACCGGTTAGTCAGATGTGGTAATGTACTGTAGAAACATCTGTTGTAAACCACTGATAGTTGTTATAAGTTTGTTGAAGACTGGGATAGCTACCTGCTGCTAGCCTAGCTGTGTTGGTGCTCCTGTTCTCTGCAGACATGCTCTGTTGGCTGTCTGCACTCTGCTGTCTCAACTGCTGAATCAGTTTGAGGGACAGGGAACGTCCTGTGCCCTCATACCTGCACAGATGAAGGGAAGGAGCAGTCAGAAAAGTGACAGTTTTACATAACTACAAACCACATTTGTTGACAACAAAAAATGCTACTAACCCATTGATGGTGGAGGCCATGAAAACCAGATAACGTCCCAGCAGGCTCTTAACCAAAGGAAGAGGGATGGCTGCAGCCTCATCAATGACCAGCAGCTCAGCCTGGCCGAGCTTCACTGCATCACCCGGGTGGATGTACTGTTAGGCAGAGGTCACCAATCATGAACACAGATTAGGTTTTTACCATTATGCATGACAGCGGGGAGTGGTGACTTGAAGCTGGTCTTTTACCTGAATAGTCTGCCGATGCTCTTTGAAGATGTTCACTCGCACCACTGCTTTGTTGAACTCTGGATTCAACGACTGGATGATTTCATAGTCAAGATGCTCCTACAAATACAAAAAGGAATATGAGGTGGCGTGTGTTCATGACATGAACGCAGTCAGATAAAATGACTATCAGCGTACCTGATACTGTAGGGCATCAAAACCTTTGAAGATGAATTCAAACATGGTGTGGAGGTTGTCTGGGCTCGGTGACGTTACAAAGATATTGGAGTAGCTGTAAAGAAGGTCAGGTCATCAGCGACGATGAGAGCTAGTATAATGGACAAATTTGAGACATTTGTATGATTGTCAAGAATCTGTACCCAAAAGCCACAGCTCCAGCGACAGCCAGCCCTAGTGCTGCAGATTTGCCTCGTCCACGGGCAGCGGTCAGGGCCACGGTGCTCCTCAGGGTCTTCTCTGAGATGGCCTCAATGAACTTCAGCACTGCCTTGGCCTGGAGGACATCACAAACATTTCACATTACATTAATCAGGACTGACACAAAATATAACAATATTTGGTGTTTCAGATCTATCAGGAATGGTGTCCTGACCCTTGCCCCCTATACTACTGTTTGCTTCTAATCTTGGTGATCTAGGAATTTAAACTTATTTCACTGGTGCACGCATTGAAAATCACTCTGGATAAGAGTTCAGCTGAATGCCTAAAATATAAATGCAAGATTTGTCTCTACAGCATCTGAGAGCTCCTAACCTGGTCCATGGTCCTGCAGCTGTCCACCAACACACCCACGGGCTGAGTATCCTGAAGGGACTCCTTTAGATCCTTCAGCTCCTGTTCTAGTGGAGAAAGACCATCCTCCTGAAGGAGTTAAGAGAATTGGTCAGGGATCAGGGAGGGTTTAACCAACAAGTCAGTGAATAGTGCCATCTGCCTTTTGTTGCTACAGAGCTCAGCTGTGCATTTAGATACCTGAGTCTTAGGAGGAATAGGCTTTATATTTGCCATGTGGCTGGAGACGGGCAGGATGTTAAGTTGGTCATCAATGACAACACATGTCTTGCAGGATGCAAGAGATAGGATGAACCTGGAATCAGCAAAAACAAACTTAATCACACTATCACGTATTTTTCCCATTTTTCCCAACCTATTTCTGAATATTCTAAATGCCAACAAAACCCAGAAGAGAAACTACCTCTCATTGAACCGTCCCACCACATCCTGATGAGCCTCAGTCCTGTATCGAGAATGTACATCCTGGAGGAAAAGCAGCCACAGCAATCTTCAGTCATCTGTCTTGCACAGACAGCCAAAAGAGGACAACGCGTATTGAGATGGAACATGATATGGACTTACCATAGTCATAGTGTACAGCTGCTTGAGGGAGTTCATTGTCCTGAGCAATATGACCACTATACCACCACCTTCAACAGTTTCAACAGTTCTAGCCAGGAGGTTGGGTGTGAGCGCTTCAAAATCCTGTGTGACAATGAGAAGAAATACAGCTCAAAAACACCCTAGAATCAGATATGTTGACAACAACATAATACTATTAGCAAACAGCCGTACAAGTGTAAGGCTCACCTGTAAGATGCACATGCCAAAAGTGTTTCCCAGGATCTTATGCGTCTCATTGTAGTAACAGTAGCGGATGTTGGTTGCAGCGACAAAGAGCTCAAATGGGTCGTCCTGCTTCAGGTTCAGAGTGCCCGTTTTAATCTTCTTTTGGAGCAGTCTCATGCGCTTCTTTCGATTGCTGTTCATGACATGTGACAGCACAACATCATTCTCTCACCTTGCAATACTATGAATTGTGAACAACACCTTTTTTTGTGAATGAGCTGTTTATATTCACCTGCTGAATCCAAGTTCTTTTTTGTAGCACCAAAGTACAGAGGGTCGTGCTCTGACGGTAGCTTTAGACAGCATATGATGCAGAATGACAACCTGGAAGAGAGGAAGTGAGTGAGCGCAAGATTGGGTTGGTGCTCGATGCAATGTGGCTCCACTGCTGCATAAACAGAACATTTCCATGGGGAAACAGAGCAGAGTAAAGACAGCCGTTTACCTGATCTCTCCCGCGATCTCCCACCACAACGAACATGGTGCGATGCTGCAGAGCGACACCATTCTCTATCTGAACGCGAATCCGATTGTCTACCTTCTTGCGAACAGTTGCCATCGTCTCTGTCGCCGAGAGAAAACGTAGCAACGTTAACGTTAGTAGCAGATCGCTGAAATAGCTGACGAGTTAGCTGAGAGCACCAAGTAGTAGTATTAGTGTCAAATAAGCCGCTCAGTCCCGTGCATGAACTGCTGTCAAGAAGGTTCACGGATAGTATCACAGATAGTAACTGTTAGTGTATTGAGTCAAAACAAACGATGGAGTGGGCAGCTAAAAACTAGCTAGACTACGGGGAGAAAAAACATACCGTACCTTTTTCAAACTCTGTTTAAAATACAAAATTGCTGGTACGTAATCCTCATAAAAATCCAACACGTCGTTAGCAAAGACAAGGCATACAGAATTTACATGCCAGCCATCACGCTGTTGATACACTCACGTGGAGACACCAGTAAATCGAGGACCCCGATATGACGTCAATACTGTGCGACGTGCCTGAAAGAGCTGTCTCCGCTTTAGCCTGAATTAGATTTTCATGACCATGGCAAACAAAGCGAGAAAGCACACACCCAAGTATTAAATTGCAAAGTTTTCTGTGGTGGTATATTCCTTCACACTGATTAATCATCTAGCCTAAGTAGCCAAATTGGAGTCCAGAGACCAGTCCAGCTTTAACGGGGTGGAGCTTCACTATAGGTCCAGAGAGGTGGAGCTGGACTAGGTCAAGCTCCACCCATTTGGCTCTGAAGTGAGCACCACTTGACTTTTTGGGAGGTAAAATAATGTCCCTGGAACTTAATTTAGACCCTGGTCCCTACAGTTGAAATGCACTGACTTCCTCCAAAGGTTCCTAGTCCCTGGGGAAAGTTCCTGCTGTCGAAACAAGGCTATATGACTGACATAAGCCTACAGTGCACAACAAAAACTCCAGGCTAAAGCATGGGTATGCAACACATCTTTATTGAAACTCTTGAAGCAACATCAATTTACAAACAAGGAAATGGGAGCTTGTTGAAAATAACAAATGCCTTTTAGAATCAAAATGACAAACAAAAGAAAAGGGCTGAGAAAGGGAAAATACTCCCAAGGATTGGACCAGCAGTGGCAGGTGTTGTTTTATTGTATACAAAAAATAACTTAAATGAAATCTTTCAAGTTTACAGGAATATTCAAACACAGGCTAGCTTAAAACCACAATTGGATTTACAGCTTTGCTTGTGTTTAGACTTATGTTTAATATTTCCAAATATCAAAGCAGGCATACTTTGATTAAAGAACCAGGAAAAATACCACTGATGAAAAACAAAGAAAAAAAGGACATAAGTGAGCTGGGGCAAATGCATTCTTGATTTGAATTTTCAGTGTGGTGCAAGTTAGTCAGTCAGTCACAGTCAATATAAAAGGCTTTTCAGGATCGCATTGCCTGAGTATTGGCTCGAGACACTCCTCTAGGTCCCTGGCCAGCTCCTCGCTTGTAATTCTGTTGGTAACCATCCTTGAGCAATAGATAAACACAGAACAAAGACAAGAGACAAAGTACATTTTTAGAAACCACTCCAATAGACAGCAAGGTCATAAGAGCAGTGGGAATGAGAAGTGAGTGTATCTTTCATACCCGCTGATAATTCCCATTTGAGTAGTCCCGAGGTGTGTTGAACTGGGTCTGTCCATATCCCGAGTTTGAAGTGTTGGCAAAGGGAGGGCGATAACCGTCATAACCACCTGAAAATTGAAAGATTTAAATTTACAATGCTGAAAATGAGCTCAGACTCAGTGTAAATGTGATTATTTAATTTGTGCCTGTGGCTTGTGACAGTCTCTCTACCTCTGAATCCATTAGATGAGCCTCTGTAGCCATTGATCATGCCCCTGGCGTTGCGGGGTCCACCACGGGACATGCCTCTGCTGTTGTAGAAGGACTGAGTCTGCCGGCTGAAGGCTGGGCCCTGCGGGGAAGGCTGCTGATGGCCTGCTGATTGGTCTTGGGAATGGAAGGCACCAACTACTAAAAACATAGGGGTGGGTGCCATGCAATAGGAGCAAGTCAGTCTCTACAGGAGGTCAGATTCAAATACACAGAATGTAAAACCTGCATGGAGTGGTGAACGATTAAATCACAGATTTCTAAGTATGCCAGACAGTCTAACTGAAATCCCCTAACTTCACATCACAGGAAGACAGGCACTTTGTCAGCAAACGATTTGAATGCAAAATCTGTCCCAGCTCTGCTCACCAGACTGCAGTTGCTCTGGCTGCATCTCTGTCTGCTCCACAGGTTGCTGGGGCTGGCTGCTGAACCCCTGGCTGTAGCTGTTCTGGTACTGGCTGGCCTGGTTCAAAGCCTCCGTCTCAGCTGGTGGGACTGGGGCGTTGAGGTTGAACACCTGAGGGGTGAAGGAGGACCACGTTGTGTTAAAACTGAAACCAGAGGAAAGATCACAGGCTCATTATAAGTTGACTCACTATTTCCTGGATATAGCTGCTTGATTACGAAGCCATAACACCTCAATATAATCACAGGGCATTTAAGGACTTGACATTAGGTCGTTCCTAATGGCAATCAAGGCAGCTAATGCATTTCTATTTTCAGTTAACTGATGGCAATTCTCTGAGCGCTGCTAAGCAAAGTTCATCTATAAGCCTCATGACTAAACTTAAAGACACAGAATGATTTTAATATTTGGGTGGTTCGGAAAGTTTTTGTGAATTGGCGACACAAGTGTTATCACATACTGTCTGCATTGACTGGAATGGTGCGGCGTTGACATTGATGCCACTGCTGTGAGGGGCTTTGGAGACGGGCTGGAAAACCTGTGTCTGAGAGGCAGAGGGGAGAGCTGTAGAGGGTGGAGGCTGCTCTGACGACAAGGACATGGAGGTCTGATGAAGAGGGGAAACAATGTTGGATACATAACCAAACTTTTATATCCTGTTCCAGACAGTTCATCAATGTACTGAAAGATTTTTAACTTCACTCATGAAGGGCAGACTTCCAATTTATAATTCAAAACTCCAACCTAAATCTTTAAATCCATTTAAGAAAAAGTATGGCGTTCAGTGTAATGCATGCTGATAGTCACTGGGCAATATCCGAATCAAATTTATTGGTCATGTACATTCGCACATACAAAGAATTTGACTCTGTGATGTTGGTGCATTAAAAAAATGGACAGGCACAGCAATCAAATAAAGAAAGTCAAACAATCAAACAAACAATATATACATATACACAATGAAAGAAAGAAATAATTAAGTGTGTGTTTTTTTGGGGGGGTGGGGTGGTCGGGGCTTTGTTTGTTTGTGACTGTCAGCTAGGCCATACAGGGTAAGAAAACTCTCCATAACAAATATTACAATAAGCAAAATAACTTTGGGTCTACAGTTACATAAAATGTTGCCATCATATTTGTGACGGCAAGTGCAAAATGGATGAGAAGTTGATCAAAATGGTTTACCTGGATGGGGTCGATAGATTCCGTTGAAGGTCGAGGATCTGGTGTATGCGAGGTCTGATACATGGGGGGCGGTGTGGGGGAGACGATAGGGACCTCAAAAATAGGAAGAGTAGATTCCTCATTAGAAGATCTGTTACTGGTAACTAGACTATCAGCATCGTCTGTTCATGTTTGAATACTCACTTGTGTGGGCTCAGGCTGGACAGGAACAGTGGGTTGCGATAGCCGGGACTCTGGGTGAACTGCCAGAAAAGATGATCATTGCACGCTTATTAACTAAAAAGTAACATCAAAAGCCACATTTATACAAGCCACCTATATGACACCAGAATTGAGTTTCCATGTGTAGCTTTTAGATGACCAGGTTAAACTTACCTGGAGGACACACCATCTGAGGCAAGTCCATGTTTTGAGTGGGTTTCATAGGCTGGGCTGATACAATGGCTGGGTCAATAGGCTGTCCGTCAAACTCCAGCATGGAGTCCTGAGAAAGTGGATGCGGTTAGCACCAGGATACGCATCTATAGTACTGAGTCATCCCTAGCACGACTCCTCACCTGCATGAAGTTGTACGTTCCCTGCATCTGTGCCATTAAGTCCTGCACTACCTGCTTCCTGACCATGGGGTCAGTGGGCGGCGCAGGAGTGGCTAAGCTCAACGAGTGGGACTCCAGGGCAACAGGGGGTGGGGGAGGCTGCACAGGTTGTTGCTGCATGGGACTGACTGCCTGAGAGAGGAAGATGGAGAGAATGAGTGAATGAGAAAGCTATGTGTCAGGGAAAAACAAAAAGTTACAGTGCTGTCATGGCAACCTGAAATAAGACTCAGCCAAATGAAACTTTGTAAGCACTTGATTGAGATTCATTGAACATAGATTGCTTTAGGATGTTAAACAAAACTGAATCAGCAGCATCAATAAAATGATCAGGTACACAACACAGGAAAAGGAAAATCCAAAAACAAAAAACATCCCTTCAGCATACCTCTGTTTCCATGGTCCACTCATCTCCCTGCTCCTTCTCACTGCTGCTGTATGTGCCGTCTGGAATGAACTGTCTGTTTACAAACTGGAAAAATGGATGGCCCATCACAAAACCGCACACTAAGGTAAGGCAACCAAATCAGCCCCAATGGCAAGAGAGGAAATCATCTCACCTCTGTGGCTTCCACCTCAATGGGCTCTATATACTCTTCAACTATTTCAGCTTCTGTGAAGAGAAAAACAATTTAGAGAATGCAGTACTTCTAACTTTATTGTTTGATTACGTTAGCATTTTAAAAATAGTGTGTTGGGTTTTTGAGAATGATCAATGACCTGGATCACCAGCCTGCTCCTCTGCTTCTGACGACTCGACTACTACTGCCGCTGCTACTACTGGCTCTTCCTCCTCTTCCTCTTCACACACTCCATTTTGGTGAGATGGCATCCTGTCAAAGTACCCGCTCAGCAGCACCTGGTCCAAAGTCTCTTTCAGTGCCTTGTCTGGAGGATTAATATAGCCATCAATTTAATGAAACCTTAAGCCATCACCTAACATTTAACAAAAGGCCAACAGCTCCTTTGGTCTCAGTAGCTGCTTTAAAAATTTTTTTTAAAAATGACTCAGTGAGGGTGGGTTTCATTCAGGACATATTCAGACTTGAGATTTTTGTGAACAACCCCAGCTTAACTCGACCAACAGGGAAGCAGCTATTTAACCAGTTGCACCTCACTAACTAAAGGGACACTTAGCAGTGGAAGTAACACCAAATAGCTGTAACTCAGCTGTCACTGGATACATGTTTTATATTTGAATCTACTTTCAGTATTTACTACTCTGGGTGTAACGGTGTGGAAAACTGATGATGATGATGAAAAATGATGTTGAATGGATACCACCTTTATAGAAAAATTCCCATTTTAAGGAGACTTATGTGAGCAAATACACTAATTAGAGTTCAATTACCTAAGTTACACACACATTATGTGTATAGTAGACTTGGCAATGGCTTTTATGGACTCTTATGGCAACAACTGTGCCAACGTCAATAAAGATGTGGCTCAATAGCTTCAATTTCTTACATATTTCACATATGCAGGTATAATGATTATGATGACTTGGCATTCAAACTGGACAATATCTGAAAATACTGCATGAGTGAATTCATATGAATGAATGAATGAAGATGAATGAATGATATCAATGAACAACCTCTTCAGCCAACCCAGGCCTTTTCACTTTTGGTGGTTCAGGCAACGCAGGTCAACACTATTTCTTTTTGCTGCCAATGCCTCACGCCAAGGGGTCTAAATATCGCCCCGAGTGACCGAGTGAGATCTCCTTGCTGAGGGGAAAGGGTTGCCTGGTGTTGTTACACTGAACTGGGTCACCAATATCCTTACACGGCTCCAGAGAGCTGGCCAGTGGAACCACAGGCAACACCACTGGCACACTGCCCCACTGCTGAGTCAGGACAAGCCCACAGCGCTCAGGCCCCCAAGCAGAATGCAGCAGTCTGTGTGAGTCCCCAGGCCAGAGCGCTGAGAACGCAGCACTCTCAATATCCCCAGGCCCTGATTATTCACATCACAGCAGCACACACATGCTTCATTAACAACTTGATGCACATGCTACACTAACACATCAATAATGCTTAACCAGGCTATATTAGAACTAGCCCTGATACAGGACCCTTGGGAGTCTTTCATCATATGGCTGCTTACCTCTCCCAGAGGGTCCTGTCCGGCTCCACTGACTTTTTACTGCAATATGCACGCTGCTTATTGCACAGACGCAAAGTGCCGAAGAAGAGTCAGCCATCTTGGATTTCATTACAATGGAAATGTTGGAGTATAAAGTATAAAAGTGTATTTGTGCATAGGAGATGGAGTGCCACCCGCCGCCCCGCAAGTAGACAAGTGAAGGATTATGGACATCTGGTTAGGTCAGTGAAATTCGACGTATTGGTTTCGTTATCGGACTCGCTGACTTTGGTGCAGTAAAAAGTCAATGGAGCAGGACAGGACCCTCTGGGAGAGGTATGATGAAATACTCCCAAAGGGTCCTGTATCATGGCTATATTAGAAGGCCCCTGAAGGCATAATGCAAAAAAGCCTTGTCCTGTACTGCCTATGGGTGTTATCACCACCATCACCTCTCTACCTTCCTTTCTGAAGACAGCCAAGGGATTATACAGCACTAATCTTTCCATAAAAATATGTG